>NQII01000661.1:267896-338926 GCA_002778355.1 Clitarchus hookeri
GGGGGGGGGGAGAAAAAGGATGCGCTACGCAGAAAGCGTGCCGATTCCCCGGGGAGATGCGCAGTCGGCTGTGGCGCGTGGGAGGTGCCTACAGCTGTTAGCTTCACGATTTTTTTTTCCTAACTTAAATCTCAGAGCTGAGCTCCATACACCTAGGCATATAGGAAAAATTCAAAATGTAATCCATTAACGATTACTTCGCACTTTTCTGATCAAATTAACACTAAAGGACAACGCACCGAATTCGTGCGCACTCAGTTGTAATAATATTTTGCTTGAGAATTATTTATTACTAGGCGCTACCAACACACATGTTTTCTCACTGTTTTTATTCATATTTACTATAATTCAAGTATAATCTCCATATGCAAAAACCTTGTGTCCGTTTGTTCGGACGCGTGTAACTTCCGAAAAAATCAACCGATTTTCATTCTGTTTTTTTATAAACCTTCCTTTCGTTCCCACGAGTGTTTGTAAACCTTTCTTTTATATCTGTATAACCTGCAAAGATACTAAAATCTGCAAAAGCTCATTTTTACCATGCTTTCGCGTCAGGAAGCGCTTTAGTCAACAATGCAACGTCAACAATGCAATGCCAACAATGTAAAGTCGCAACCAAGCAACAGATCTATCTGTCTATATAAAAACTATACATCGATATATCGATACTTATCGATATGATGATATATATGTCGATACTTATCGACAAGCGAACATGTCACACACAAATCTATGGATGTAGCATTACACGAAAATGAAGCGGTAAATTATACGCCAGAATTTCTCAATTCGCTTAATGTTTCAGGATTGCCTCCACATATATTAAAATTGAAAATAGGAATGCCAGTCATTTTACTTCGTAACATCAATCCACCAAAACTTCAAACGGCACACGCCTTGCAATAAAAAAAATGATGGGCAATACTATAGAATCTTGAAAGGTGCTTTCAAAGGAGAAGATGCGCTTCTTCCCAGAATTCTATTAATTCAATCAGAAATTCCCTTTCACTTTAAAATAACACAATTTCCAGTCAGATTGGCATTTGCAATGTCAATAAATAGAGCTCAAGGGCAGTCATTGCAAATGTGCGGAATATATTTAGAAACAGAATGTTTTTCGCACGGCCAATTGTATGGGTCGTGTTCTAGAGTAGGAAAACCACACAACTTATTCATACGCGTGGAAGATAGTAAAACTAAAAACATTGTATACAAACAAGTACTTCAATAATAAAGATTTTGAAAATACACATACTTCATTCAATTAATTTTACAGGAATTAATAGAACCAAAATCTTTTATGCCACAGCGACGCGTGGCAGGGTTAGCTAGTTTATAAATAAAATGCAAGTAAAACCACGAATAGACTATATATGCTATTCACGGTAAAGTGAGCACTTTCGAAAGCCCTTTCATTTGGAATAATAGTCAATTAACATATTTTACTTTAGCTTTAGACGTTAACTTCTGAATATAACAATATGTTTATTACTTACATGGCAATATATATTTGATAAAGGTGGTTAAAGGATAAAAAATGGCTGAAATGATAAAGTAACTAGGGCCTCAAAAGTGCTTACTTTACCATGAACAGCCTATACAAGGGGACATGTTCGGGGCCGAGATTGGGGTCGTGTTTACCTTCCATGCTAACTTAACCTAAACTACAAAAAAAAGGGGGGGGCAGCATAGACACCGTAAAAACCCCTCGACAGAAAATATTTGTGAAATTGCATGCAAATCATGAAGTAGAAAGAGATTTCTACTAAAAAAGAGGATGGGAAGTGATAATCTTCATTAAAATGTGTTTGAAACAGAAGAGAAAGATTGGCAAGGAGGGGTGGGAGAGCTGTCTTTAATTTGATAACTGCTGGTGTTGTTATTGATTGTAGCCAGAGCTGTGGGTGGTATAGTCTGTTCGCGGTTTCTTCACATTTTTTAAATAGAACCTTTGAATAATCACCCTATGTATCAAGTGTTTAGTTATTTCCTAAATATGCCATGTATCACGAGTGTTTTATACCTCTGTTAACATAAAGGTATATAATTTTCTTTAAATTGAAGTTTTGCCATACGTTTTATTTATAAATTATGATGTTCTATTCAAAATAGACATAAATAAAAACAGTGAGGAAACAAGTGTGTTGGTAGAACCTGGTAAGAAATAGTTCTCATGCAAAATCTTATTATAACTGAGTGCGCACGAATTCAGTGCGTTGTCCTTTGGTGTAATATTTTCCAGCCTCTGTTAAACTTCTGTTGCACGAGGCGAAGGAATATCATGGAAGTAGAACTTTAGCAGGGCTTCAGAAAAGTGTGAAGTAACCGTTAATGGACTGTGCTACGACTCTGGTAGAGGGTGGAGTGCGTTACCATGAAACACTTTTAACACTTTAAGGACCACGTTCGAGTGTAGCTCGAGCCAAAAATATTGTGAAAATTTCTTTGTCATTGGAAAAGAAAACTAGAATTTTCATGCAGTCGTTGTGCTGCCTGCGTTTAACAGGATCTTACAACAACTCTATAGCACAACAATAATAACTTTCCTGAATACAAAAGTAATCTGGTTACATTTCCGCAAAACGACAGGTGTGATGATTGTAAAACGTTTCACGCAAATAAAGACATTTTATTGGGACAAAATCAACTCAGCGCCTTAGTAACTGATGACCAGCATATAATGAGCGTTGTGAAGTTCAGTAAGGATGTCCATTATCGTGTTGGCCACTAGAACGGCAGTGAGTGGGAACACAGAGGCCAATGGAACCGGTGTTCTTGCAGTAGATTGCTGCGCAGCTGACACGTGTACTCGAATCCATATTCCATCTACGGTCAAGTGACGGGTGTTGTGTAGCTGCGAGCTGGTTGGTGGGAGAGGATCCGAGGCGCAGGGAGCGGGTTCTCCTTGGCGCTGCAGCGCGCAGTGAAAGTGCTTGGCCTCGCCATCGAGGTCGCGCTCCGTGCCACGGATGAGCTCGCTGCAGCGCGGCACCATAGATCAGGCAAGTATACAGAGGCGAAACAGCCCGTTGTTTCGCCAACTCCAACCGCACGTGCCAGCAAAATAGTTTCACTAGCCAACGACGTGTCAGAACGCCGTTCGCCGATCAACGCCTCGTGTAGGTTGTTCACGGTAAACTGAGCCATTTTTTGAAACCCTGCCTAAGATCTACTTTTCTGAACATTGTGTATTCTTCCGCCACACGTGCGTTCAACATTTCCCTGGGCCTGATCACTTCCCCGGCAGCAACATACGTTGGACCAACGGTTGGAATTTGGTTTGAAAGATTGGCTGAACGTTGGGTTGGAACACGAATATTAAAACAGCGTCGGCCCAACGTGATATGACAACGAAATATTTCTACCGTCGACATTTTGTGAGACTACTAAGCATGATGCCAGTAAATCAGAAAAAACCAGAACATACCGCAAATGTAATTTTTAAAACTTGAAAATGTTTGGTATGTGGTTGGTAAGAAGTAGGGAAGCCCAATTTTCGTAATTTGTACGTTTTATTCTGTTGAGCTAGTGTTGTGTAACCAACATAATATAACA
The DNA here is from genome assembly GCA_002778355.1 of Clitarchus hookeri. NCBI lineage: Eukaryota > Metazoa > Arthropoda > Insecta > Phasmatodea > Phasmatidae > Clitarchus > Clitarchus hookeri. Next base: position 271,452 of record NQII01000661.1, read on the forward strand.
TCAAATTAGGAAAAATTATTTCTTAATGAAAACAGTGCCCCATCCTTTACGTTAAATAACATGAAGATTTTTCAAAATATGAGATTATTATTCTATGACAAGTGCTTAGGTGATTATATGTTGTTTCAATGTTGGAAACTCAACAGTTGGTGTTTAGTATGGTATTTTATGTTGGGCGAACATTCTGTAATGAACATTAAGCCAGCAAGTTTCTACCACGCATATTTTGTGAAGTAATTTAGCACTTTCAAGAAAATTATGTCACTAAATCAGAAAATAGCAAATAAGTTACTAGACGCTGACTTTCGAACAGATTTCCGACATGCTGATGTTTTTCAGAGAATTTTTACGGAATTTCGTGCACGACAAGCGACAAGACATAAATAATAATTTCAAACACTTTACTTTGTTAGATATTCACGTCCATCAGTGCTCCGAGTGAATCGAAGGCTTTGAATGTATAGCTGTTCAAAAACAAAACATTTGTCTTGTGGTTCCAAAAATTTGGAAAAATTCTCTGAAAAACAACTTGTGACAAAAGTTATGTGAATATATTCCCCTTAAACTTTTCGGTTACAATGTTCTGTGGCTCTTCCGACCTCGATGTTAAGAGGCGCCCAAATATATTCACTTAGTCACTCTTCAATGTTATATATATATATACACCTACAACGTTGCGTAGGGAGTGTCTATAATGATCTACAGCAGCCAACACAGATAGTCCCTCATGTTGTGGGAGACAACATTCGTATTGTTCAGACTATATTCCACAGCTACACAAGCAGCTGGTGCCACAGCAGCAGAGTAGTTAAATATACAGAGGAAAAATTACAAGGTGGTTCTTTTGATATGGTTGCATCCGTTCTCGATTGGCTCCGCGAAGCTCTGGGAACGGGCCTCCTCGTGTCTAATTGGCTAACGCGTGCTGATAAAGATAACCAATCGGCTGGACTGCCGGCTGGCGAGTAGGTTATCGGGCGCTGATTGGCGTGTTGCTGGCCAGTGACGCCATTTTGCTGGCGTGCACATGTTGGGCTTCGCGGTTACGGCGGCTTCTCGCCTCTGTATACATACCTATAGGCTGTTCACTGTAAAGTGACCACTTTTGAGGCTCTGGTTACCCTTTTCCTGCAAGCCATTTTGTTTTACCCTCCCACCACTTTTTAAAATAAATATTGCCATGTAAGTAATAAACACAGTTTATATACTACACCGGACTAGAAATTTAACGTCTAAGGCTACAATAAAATATAGTTATTGACTCATTTTGCCGTGAATAGCCTATACGAACTCTGGGGAGCCGAGCCGAGCGGTCTCGTCACACAAGCACCTGGACGTCGTCCAGGAATCTCCCCGGCAGACGGCCGACACGCGACTGTTGCGAAGCAGCTGCGACGAGGCTGGCGTCTGTGCCACTTGAGCGCTTGCCAAATGTCCCGTATTTCAGCCGATTCGAGCAGATTTTCCCGTCTCTCGTACTTAAAGGTGAATCCCTAGTTAAAATTCCTAACGCCTCAAGGTTACGTCTCGCCATGAAGAAACACTGCGACGGGTAGCCCGAAGAAAGCGATATGTGTTTGCGGGTAACTGAGTTTCTGGCAAATTATATCTGTAAGAGTAGGATATTATTATATGCGCTGAAGGCCAATGGATTGAACTACGAATTACACATTGCATCTTTATTATTTCATTTGACGAAATTGTGCAGGAATGCCCCACGATTGCCTTGCAATACAATTTTCACTACTTTTTTTTCTTTTTAATGTGTATTCACCAGGATAAAAGTAGAAAGTAGCAGCTGAAAAAAGTTTTTTTCGCTCCTGGAAAAAAGGTGTATTCCCAAATCATATATTTACTGAAATAATCGTATACATGCAAACACTGATTTTATACAGTATTTTACTAGGCAGTTCTCTCAAGGATAAGTTAACAGTGACAACTTTATAACGTGTACAGATTTGAGCTATCTTAGCTTTTGCTGGGGAAATACTAATTTAACTAAGCGATCTAGATTAAATAAAAATGTGCATCCAGTCGATGATCGGCAACTAATACTCTACTGTCCTTTTAAAACTGAAAGGCACTTCAGTTGTGAGCTTCTGGTGAACTTGGTCGTAAGCATCGTTACTTAAACGCAGTTGTTAGTTGTATCAATCAAATTGTGATCCTATAAATGCTACAAGTGCATGTTTTCTTCAAGACATTTATTTATAATGGACGATGTTATCCAACCTATATTGAAAAAGTTATAAAGTCTGTTACTGGATGTACTGTTACTCCTTTCGAACTTGTAAATCATTATTATGTGGTTTGTGGTTATTTTCAAATGTATCATAAAAGCAAAACAACCAACCTATTTGTAGGATGTTTCCAAAAATTATTTTCAGTACCGAAAATTTGAAAGGAGAGGTTCGCCTTAAAGCGGGGTAAAAACCACAGCGTGAAGTGCCAAGATGGGGCATGTTAGGTGGCCATCGTCCCATAAGGGCGACATGTACTGAAAATTAAATATGGAGCGAAGACAGGATACAAACCAACTGACCAACGGCAACGTCCGCCTGGTTCCCCACGCACTGGTTACAGGCAGAACCAGGACTGCCGCGGCGGGAGGCCGGCGCACTAGGTGAGCCGCCCACTCAAGTGCCGGCTTCTCAGGTCGACGTCGCGCCACGAGTACTCTCCCACGCCGCTGGACCACGCGTTGAGCCCCGCGGGCTCGCGGAAGGCGGGGCGGGCCTGCTGACCACTCGACCGACTGGTCGCCCCGTCACCGGATATCTCTCTCTCTCTCTCTCTCTCTCTCTCGCTTTGCATGTGGGTCGTGTCTCCGGCTCCGGTGTCGCCTACTGCAGCTCAGCTGAGAACGGAGCTTCGCTGCTGGAGATTTGTGCGCATCGCCCTTACGGCTCCCGCCTGCCTGAAGCTTTTTTTCCGCGTTTGAGGCCGAGAAACGCGGGAGCGGTAAGGGCGACACTGCCACGCGCATCAAGTGCGTCATCGCCGCTAAGCGCAAGGTTCTGAACTGGCGCGCAGTGTTCTCGTCGCACTGCGTGTACCTATTAGACTTTCAACGGTGATCATATTATTTCATTGGTGAAACGTTTGTAGGAAGGTTCAATGCAGGGCCCTTGAGTAGTTTTGTATGTATCTGATGTGTATATTTTGAGATACAGAGCTTTGAAATATCCATTTTTAGCTGTGTTGGAGTACTCTGTAATGGTGTTTCTAATGTGCGTGACATTTTGAAAGCGCTCAACAGTCCTCGTCTGAAGTGTATGATCTTTTCGTAGATCAGCACATTGGACGCACGTTTAATACTTTCGTGGAAAAACGAGCTTTTCGAACTCACTGCGGCGCATTTCAAGCGCCGGGTAGACGGGGGCCTTAACCTGTTCCCATACCACAGAGTAGATAATCACACATAGGCGAAGTGGCGTAGCGGTTCTTTGATCGTGGGTGTTACCCATTCTCCTATTGGATGCACAAGGCTCTGGGAACAGGAATTGTGTCTGATTGGCTACTACATGCTGCGAAATATTCCCTATTGGCTGGACTGCGAGATGACAAGTAGAACACCAGGTTCAGGCTGGCGAATATCGTGCCGCCATTTTACTGACCTGTACGCCTGGAGTTCGCAGATGAGCGGCTGTTTCACCTGTGTTGAGATTATAATACTTGTACTCCGCTCATGCGCGCAATTTGAATGTTCTGGTTGTGTTGCTATAGTGCGTCTCTCACTCCTAGATTGCAGTAAAGAGTGCATGACGCGCTCTGTTTCCAGATGGCCAGCGATTATCAGCCAAGAAGTTATGCTGTATTGGCAGAATAAATTCATACGTACACGGATACGTAACAAAAATTGTCAAATTGCATAGTAGTGTATAAATATAAAATTGTTTGATTAGCTACCCGCTGCAATCTAAGAGTTAGACCAAAGATGAAGTAGACTCATTTTCGTCTTCTACGCATGCCACCAACACAGAATCACCCATCGCCAAAACAACTTTCAAAATTAAATGGTCAGCAGTAATGAACGTGTTTGTTAACGTTTTATATGAAAAAAGAAACACTTACTTGGATAACATATTAAAGCACTTACTTAAGTAAACAATGTTCTAACTTTAAATCCTATCCACGTTGGGTTTGAAAGTACTATTGGCTGAAAAACAGTCCAGTGATAGAACGTGGAGAGTTGCTGCTGCGCAGCTCACATGCGCACTCAGTATACTTTATTATGCATAATGAACAGTCATCTGCCAGAATCACGGCCCCCTGCAATTTCAAATTATTAAAGAAAAATACATTTTATTTTAGTAACGTATTGGTAGCGTAGAGAGTTGTTTACACTAACATAAAATACTCAATAATATTTTTTTTTCCGTCAGCTCGACATATGGTGAAACTTCAGCACGACCTACCACGATCGCCATCTTGCACAATACCGCTTACTTAATACGTTTTTACTTCGAAACAATATACAAACAGTTTGTATCTGCAAGCATATGCACTCTTGGATAATTAAAGAACGAAACAGTAAGACATTACTACGTTTGATATTAAAAGTTATTAAATACCGTTGCAGCTATTTTTTCTGCTGCAATCATACTGTGCACCAACCAGCCAGCTAATGGCTTTGACTGGTAATGTTTATCTATGCTGCCACCTTGAAATGGATAATGTTAAATATATAGCTTGGTTCACTGTTACCTCAGTTCTTTCGAAAGCCCAGCTTAGGATTTTCTTTGAACTTATTCTACATCCCTACGCGACGTGCAAATTACTGTTGAAAATGCCACACAGACCTATGCACAAAATTACCAAGAATGTTAGTTAGGTGAAAAAAAACTACAAAAGAAAGAAACGCGCAGTGTTACTTTTAACACATACTTCTGAACTATCACATATTGCATATTTTTCTATAGAGTGGCTCTGTACGCACTTGCGTGTATTCAAAGTTAATAAACCATACTAGGGAATAGGACCCACATTTATATGACATATTTAGCTCCAAATGATGTAAGGAATAGACCCTGTGGATGGCGGTAACTCCTCGTGAATCATCCTGTATTGATTTCATAATTGTATTAATAATATTTTACGTGGTATATTTGCTAAAACTCGCTAAACACTTGGTTTTACTGTTATCAGCAAGAAATTCTTTAAAATGTTACTATTTGAAGAATATTGCCTAAAAATAATATACTCTTTCTCTCCCTCTCTCTCTATATATATATATATATATATATATATATATATATGTGTATATATATATGTGTGTGTGTGTGTATATATATATATATATATATATATATATATATATATATACACACTTAAATGGGGAAAAAGGAACTGTTTTAATACACAGATTATGAGAGATTATTTGTCAAATTAATGCGAATTATATAATTTAGATATTTAATTAAAATACTTATATTTCATGCCACTTTAAGACCAAATTTCATCGCGTCACTGAGAAGGAAGTCTTACCATACTAAGTGGCACAATAGCGGAATACTCTATAGGAAGAAGAAACACACACAGGAGGTGCATTTATTTCTTAAACATTTTGTTTGTAGAAAAGTAGGTTAAAAACTACGTTATTGTAAGTGAGGCAGATTCTATCATCATTGCGTACGTGCTTCCGCAAAACAGTGGTAGATTTGCCAAACCGGCGCCAATCTGACGAAAATGTCTGTTATAAAGTAGCGCGATTCTGAAGAAATCGCAGGAACGTTGCGTGTGGCCTTGTAGCCCGGCTGTTTTGGCGGAAGCTATTGTGCGGACATGCGAGGGGTTATCTCGAAGCGGAAAAACTACGGTCATGTAACCGCCATTGTTGCACATCCCTCGTGATTACACGTTTCGTGACGTCTTCGCGGCTGTTATTTAATATTTCGAAACTGAATTCCCTTTCGAAGGCATTCGACGATGCGGAAATAATACGAAACGCAACAAGATTGCACAAAGTATTGACTGCGTAACTGTACTGCGACTCAGACTTGAAAACGTTTTGATCACTGATATTCTTAAACGAACATCAGTGAATGTACGGTTTCAGCTAAAGAAAAGAATACCCTAGCTTGCGATTTTTAAATTTTTAATGAGCTTGCAGGTAGTTTAACCAATGTCAATATATATATTTTTAATGTCGCAGAAAATTAGGAGATGCGCTATAAAATGCAAGGAGTTCGTTTACTTGTCCAAGAAATTCCCATATTTTAGATATAGGCCCAGTTCAACTGACATTACGTTCATTGAATTTTTCCTTGGAAATAGTTTAAGGTGTACTCTATCAACTCGGTAGAAACGCACACCGTGGAAATGAAAACAGTAGTGTAATTTGNGGGGGGGGGGGGGGGGGGGGGGGGACAGAACGAACGTGTGTGTCCTCTGATCAAACTGGCGATGCCACAAAACGTTCTTATTTCTCGCAACAGGAAATGCAGCACGAGCAACGGGGCAGCGCAAAATAACGCAGAATGTGCAGCAAAATGAGTTTCCAGGTACAGGGTGCTGCAGTAAGCAAAAAACAGCGAAACCCGTCTGGCGTGTCTGTGCTTGATCCGTGACCGACGAAGAAAACGTCTAGCTGGAACTGTGTACGGTGGATTCGCGCTATCTGAGCAGTTCTATTGGGCGTCCCACTTTTAGGTTGCGCAGTTGCCAGATTACTCCAGCTTTGCGACGTTACTTGCAGGCAGAGTAACGAATGGGTGGCGAAGGAAATGGCCTGATTAAAATAATTTTATCTGTTTACCTCCCTGACAACTATTAAAGAGAATCCAAAATTGCGACGCGAAGCTAAGCGGGCTCCTTTGAAACTGAAACCTGTGAGGAACCCTATAAATGCACGCAATGAAAGTGGAATTTTTTTTTAGGCTGCAAAAATACAACTTATCAGGAAACGGTGCACGCAGGAACAAGGACAGCACTACCGACAGAAATCATGTATTGGAAAGAGAGAGTGAACGTCCATTACACCGCGCACGGCAATCTAAAAGCGAGAAGTTCTAGCGACAGTGTTGAAAAAAAAAATATATGTGGCACTGATTGGCATATCTAGATAATTGCGGTAGTTCACTACGAGAAGTAGTTCTATGCCTTATAGAACCTTATGTATGGCAGGAGTTTTAGGGGGTGAGAAATGTTTACAATTTCATACCAAGAATCTCCATTAATGTCTGGAATGGAAGGCAGTTGTTTGTCCGCGTTATCTTATTAAATTTCTGTAGGCCAAAATCATGGCATACTGTCATTTCTAGTCACTCGAAATTCATATATGATACTGCAATGCAAGTTAGTTAACATATTTCAAGCGGATTTACAATAAAAATATGTTAAAAAAGAACAGAAACTGTCAACACTGGTAATTTTAAGAATACCAGGTCGAGTTTAATCATGTTTGCATGGTATGGTTTTCGCAGAACGATAAGCTTGAGTGAACGCTTCGTTGGCTCAAGATAAACATGTTCTCAGTCAATGTACGAGTACATAGCAATAAATGTTACGATACAGGAAACTTCTGCTGGGATAACTTACTGAACGAGTCAATAAAAAAAACATTTTGAATCTGTTGACATAACGGGCACTGCACGATAAACTGAAAACAAACGGCTGACAGTGTAATTAAAAAAATTCGCCTATTATAGTATTTCACACGACTATTCAGAATGGTTTCTGTCAAGGAATAACATTAAGAGTCATTTTGGCTGCCTTCCCTAGTCAACGGCGATGCGGGGGCTTTGAAATATTAAAACTGCGATTTTTAATACGGGGTTGGACAAGGGTGCATGTATCGTATTTGGTTTTACGTCTACACTGGTTTAGTTCGTAAGCAATCATTTCCCCGATTATACTTTCGGCATTAACGCTAAGGAAGGGGATAATAAATTTCATTTTCAGTTAATGTGCTGGTGGTAATAAATGTCGTCGCATAGTCACCGAGTCCCAGCCAACAACGTGCACTGTATGAGCATTTTAACCTTAAGTATAGCTCCAAACCATTTTCACAATAACTTGATAAAAAAAAGTGTTCCTTGAAGTTAAAGGAGCGCCACGAAATAGTTTCTTATGTATTTTGTTCGCCTGCGATCATGGTTAACGTCTAGCTATTTTTTTTTAGTTTAAATTTTATTGTAAATTTTAAAACAAAGAATTTATATTCGTTCTAACGCCATTAGCACTTTATTTGAACGGTAGCAAAAAATGATAATTACAAAAAATTTGGAAATTTGGAAATAAAAAAAATTCCCATATCTTCAGTAAATCATTTTTTTAAAGATCAATTTTCAACTTATATTTTCACACTTTCATCAGACTACTATTGAGGAATGCCACCGAATTATAAGATACACAAATATGAAGAAACAATTTTTTTGCATTCGAATGATCTTAAAGTAACTGCGTTGTCTGCTAACGACTCAAAACACACGTTCGTGGGGGTCGTAACCTGCGTACAGCGTTGAAAGGGAATGTATGGGGACAAGGCCTTGCTGAGTTGCCATGAAGAGAGCGTCTCCGACAGGCAGCTGCTTTTTATTTAGATTTTATGCGCACGACCTTGTGCGAAGAGGTGATTCTCACTTGGTAAAGCTTCGTTACGTGTGATGTAAAAACACATAACTTGCAAAAAATTAAAAAAAAAAAAAAGTACATAAAAGTGACAAACGCGCTGAAAGAAGTAATAATTCTGAAAATATGTTGAAGACTATTACGAAATATAGCGAATCACTGTGTCGAACCCAGTGGCGGATATAGAGAGGGGAGATCCCTTCCCCCCTCCAAAAAATCCCAAGTTTGCTCCAGAAATGTTATATACCGTTTGTATTTTAATTTCGAAAAGCAAAGTGATGTTAAAAGTCATTCACATTAAATTATACATTTCAATTAAGACATTAATAGTAACTTTAAGTATTATTTACTTGGCGAGGAGGAAAACACAAAAATATCAACATGGAGATTTTAATATTCATTATGAATTCCCCCCCCCNCCCCCCCTTTTCCCGCAAACCATACTGACTCTAGGATCCGTCTATGATCGAAACCCTGGCGTATTTACATAAATTTTTGTGCCGTTCGTGAACGAAACTATTCCACGCAACACCATGAAAATTTGTTCGTAATTTAAGAAACGCGGCTCAGTTTCCATCTCGCTCGGCTTACACATCCAACGCACGTTCAGTAAACGCTTGCTGACATTCGCTCCGCCGTGCACTCGTGTGACGGAATGCAAGGTTGCGAAAGTTCCGACGATACTCGAAAGCATACTGATCNTACAATTGTTTTCGCCACCTTTGACCTCTGGAGTTCAGTGGAGACGTTCGTAAACTGAGCGCGAGGCCAGGAACAACATGTGTGTAACACTATCCTCAAGGCCACGGTTTATCAGGGGAGAGATCGGAAAACTTCCAACATTGTGACGATTACATGGGAAAGACAAAGAAACATTGCCGGAACGTGTTGTTTCAACAATGCATTTCACTGTTAAGATAATTCTGGGACTGGGAGCAGGACAAACCACTACGATTATTTTTTTTTTCTAGATCCACACGGTAACGATTACCGAAAATATTGGCAGATAAAAATTTTAATACGTCTATTTGTAATCAATAAAACACTTTCAGACACAAAATACCAAACAATTTTTTTTTAAATTTATGGGAAGATATTTTCTGCAGCAACCAATTAAAGAAAAATTTAAAATAGAACACACAACAGGCAAAAAAAAAAAAATACATGAAGACGCTATATCATACTGTTTCAAATTAGAGGTTTTTAATCAACTGGAACAAAAACAGAATGCCGGGAGTTAGTTTAAAATCAGTTACCAGCCGCAACGAAGATGAGGAAAGGCGAACACAGCATTTCCTCAAAGGAAGTATGGAGTCTTGGAAGTACGTGAGATTTATGAGAAACTTGCTCGAGGCGAAATTCGAAAACAACTGTACGGTAAAATTATTTAAATAAATCAAACGGTAAACTGTTCTTTATATATACATATATATAAAGTTTCTGTGGCGCAATAGGAAGGGAGTGTGGCAGGGTTTGTGGGTGTTAATGAGCAGAGAGTGGCAGTTGCACTTAGAGGAGATTTAGTGACGTCAGCGCGAAACGGCGAGCCTTCTCGGAAGACTCGAATAGTATTTTTGTAAACTGTGACAGTGTCACGGCGACTACAGGTCGGATTGAGCATGGCGAGAAACTTAGCTGAGCTAAAACCATAGGCCTACTTTTTACGAAGGAACATAACTTACGAATTTAAGGAGCGGGTAAATGAGAACCGTAGACGAATTACGGCTAAACTGCGCCTTTGTGAAAGCCTTGTTTACATTTTTTTTTTCTGGTCATTGTGTGTCCAGCCGCCACATTTAAAAGTTAACACCGTCAGTCAGTATAAGCGGCGAAACTGTTAGTAATATACGTATCTTGAAATTGTTCAAGTTGTTAGTATAATACATATTATAAATTGAACTGATCTCAATTCCCAATATGTAATTTTAATTGTAGGTACATGATGAGACGAGTAAAGAAAATCATTTTTCTAGTCAACAACCACCAACGCTACTATATAGGTATACAAGTCGGAAGGGAAGTTTTTCGAGTGAGGATTTCGGAAGTACTCAGTATAATTGTGTTAGCTGTTGTCGTTAGTCTTGAGGTAAGGTTTTGCGCGTAGCTGTGGAAATATACCGGGACACGAAGGAGAAACTAAGCGAGGGCTATCGAAAGTACTCAATCACCCGTGACTCGATTGCAGTGGGGCGTCGGAATGGTTAAAGCCCGGAAGCGAAGTAACTTGCGTGATCCGTTGGAAATAAACGTACTCATTCGCTGATTGGTTAGCCAGCACTCTGCTAAAGAGATTTGCTGCTCAATGGTTTACGTCGTTTTTGGAACTTTCCTTATTAGTTCGGGAGGAAAGAAATTCGCTCGCTGCTGTAACTAGTTCGCCCGACGAAGGATCCCGAGATTTACCGAGTGCACCCGAAGTGTCGACGCATGTGCGAAGAACTTTATTGAATAATTTGAATGTTGCATCCTAACCCAAACAAAGCTAACCCCAAATAGCGGATAATCACTACTTTTCCAGTTAAAATTAAGCTTATATAACGTATAATGTAAATAGTAAAAGCATTTTTAACACAAGATAAAATAAACGTTATATATCCATGTTAGACAAGCACTGGCGTCGTATGCTAATCAATGGCTGTCATAGCTGGTTCTGGCGCATTCCGCGAATCTCTTGGTTTCGGAAAAATACCACGCGTTTACGAAAAAAGTTCCATTTTTCGCTACTTGAGTACATCATTTTTTAATTACAACTTAATCAAAAGTGTTGTACTAGCGCATGAAAGAATTTATTCACGTAAACAGTGTGTTTGTGTTCGTTTAAGCCTCGTGGTTTTTGAAAATTGTATACGAAGAAAATATTTTTTTTATCATGAAGATTGGTGTGCTGCGCAGCAGGCATGCGCACTCAGTCCGCATTTATTCTTCGTATAAAACACGACTCTGAGTTCGGGATGCACTTCCGAGATTTCGCTTCTCTACGGGCTCGTTACTCTGCGTCGGCCGAACAGTCGCGGTCAACACGGCGCGCCAGCAGTTGTGCAGCAGCGCCGAGCAGGAAGTAGAGCGAGCTCTCGCGGTGTTAACAGTTAACTCAGCCGTGACATATCTGAGCGCGGCCCAGACAAAGAACTGGCTTTCAACACGCCGCGCCGACCAGCGAAACGGCGCCGCGGAGAGAGCTTTTTATTGTGCCCGCGCAACGCTGGCGCGCATTTCTTCACACTTACTTCTGTTTTGTATTGGCGCTTGTAAAATCAACCTTCGAAAAAAAAAAAAAAAATACACCGACCATAACTACACACAGTGTGCAGTACACGCTCGCGTGCTGGCTCTCATTTTAACTGACAGCGAATTATTAATAATTATAATTCTAAGAATTGATGCTGTATTGAGAGTATAATGCTTATATCTACGACCTATAGAGATGTTGTTTTTTAGAGTACTAATTTTTCATATTAGTTACACATTTACATTGCCAACATCCCACGGTTTCAATTGGATGGCGCATGAATAAAGTGATCAGGACCATAGCAATGTTAACTTTCCGCATGGCGGAATGATACAAAATGATAAGAGAAGTAGATCTTAAGCAGGCATTCCAAAAGTTCTCAATTAACCGTGAACAGTGTATAGGTTGTACGCGGCGGTTACTAAAACACTTTTGAAAGTACCGCAGTTTTCTCTTTTTACCACAGCTCGTTATTTACTCTCGGGAAAGACTGTCATCGATCGACCTGATGACTAACAGGTTGTTCACAGTACTCACTGGCATGCTGGCTCCCAGTTAAGTTGGCAGCGAGTTATAAAAAATAGTTCCACGTCTTGACGTTGTGCTGATAGTGTAATGTTTAAAATTTATGGCTACTGAAGTCAGAGTTTCTTGTAATTATACGCAAAAGAGCACGAGTTTGCATATTATTAACATACTTACTATCCAAAAAATTGCACTTTTTACTTGTCTGGCGCACGAGTAATGTTAGACGGTCCATGGCAATGTTAATTTTAAATAAGTTAGAAGGATACAAAATGAGAAATAAAGTAGATCCTAAGAAGGGTTTTCAAAATCGCTCAGTTAATCGTGAATAGCCTATAGTCTGCTCGCGGTTTCTTCACACATTTTCAGTCAAACCTTTGAAAAATCAGCCTATGTGTGACGTGTTTGATTGCTTCCTAAATATGCCACATATCATAGCATATTATTATACTTGTGTTAAAATAACAATACCTTATTTTTGGTTAACCTGAACTTTTACGTACAGTTTACCTGTAAATTATAATATTTAATTTATAATGTATGTGAATATAAACAGAGAGAAAATAAGCATTTTGGCAATGCCTAGTAAGAAATAAGACATAGTTGTCGTGCTAAATATTATTACACTGAGAGCGCACGAATATTTCACACTGCTCCTTTGGTGTAATTTTCTAGACTAGGTTAGTAATATTTAACTGTAAAACGATTTCAAGTATGCAGCAGTTTAGGATTTTGTTGTGCGAGACATCACAGTACTAAATTTATCAGTTTTTCTTTTTTAATTAATTTTACTACAGTTTTATACCAGGAAGTTAATCAGAGTGCACGAACATACTTTACTAGCATGAGTTTTTTCTAATACATATACCTTCATGGTTTGCCTTGGATTCGAGCTAGGAACCTTGTGCACTAAAATAATGTTTAGTAGCAAAATCTTTTGTTACTTTACTCTTAAATTATCCTTTTCTGTTAGAATAAAAAAAAAAAGATTATCTGAACAAATAATAAAATTTTCGTTGAGCTTTGTGGAATTTGAAGAAGAAAGTGTGTGACTTCAAGAAGATACCTCTATAAACTAGACTCTTTACGTGTATAGCGTTCTGTATTTGTTTTTGGAATGTTAACTGTATGGAAAAAGTTATTATTTTATGTTTCATGTCGTAATCTTAAAAATTTTGTCTGTCATTTGAGTTACCGTAATATTTTACGATACAAAATGTAGCATATTGCTTAGTGGTTAAATTTTGACTATATTCAATATTGGGAAATATTTTGCATTGGAAAGAATATGACATCAGAATATGTCCATTTAATCAAAGTCTAAATAGTCTGGCCGCCAAAAGACGATGAACTGATAAACTACAATGGATGTTCTGTTGCTGTTTTCCATCACATTTTGCTTGCGTGAGGATTCCAAATATTTGCAGTTGTTTCCTTTCTCCCTATAAATGGTTGTGAAGGTTACATTATTCTTTGGTGACCTTGGAAATACGCGCCTTTCACTGCTGTAAACTCCAGATATTCTGTTGGAAACATCGTGCCCTGTGACCTTAAAGATCGCCATGTCCCAAACTTGACACTGTGACACTGTTAAGCATTACGTGATCATCGAGAGAATTATTAAAAACCTTAATATGGACGGCGATTAGGTAAGTGTGTGCGGTAACAAAAATTTCGAAAGAAAGCGTAAACTTGCGGTTGAAGAATAGTAATTTGATTGAAAATCTACGTTTACGCTGTAAAGGGATGGACAAAATTACATAACTCATTTATGACTAATGTATTGTCCTAAATTTCTTGAATTTCATAATTTTCATTATAATCGTTCTTCATATAGTGCATATAGCTTAGAAGGCGGTGCTACTAAGTACACTATTTATCATACAGAGCTTGCACTGGTTGTCATTCGCACCTTACTGCAAATTGCTAGGTCACCGCAAATCTGCTCGTTATTGCAATTATGAAATACGTGTCATACTAGGGTTAAATATCTACTGCAAAGCTAGTTTGCAAAAACGTACGTATTTCTTCATTTAGCCAGCTTGTTCACATAGTCTGTTAAATTGCTATATTCTTTAGCATACATTTAGTCACATAACACGCACCCCAGCAGGCAAATGTGGCATTTAAGCTGCATTTTAGCATGGATAGTCATTAGAGAGAATAGAGAAGAACTATTAGCAAACGAAAGTTCTTTACAAATGTTGCGTCGATATAGTCAGGGATTGTGCACGCGATACTCACCGTTATGCAAAGTCTNAAAAAAAAAAAAAAAAAAAAAAAAAAAAAAAAAAAAGTCTTCCCTTACCGTTTACTCATTTAAGAAATATCGTAATTAATAACAATTTTTTAATTTTCATAATTTTTTTCAAATCGTTTACAATGAGATATTTTCACCGTGTTTAGTAGTTAGAAAATTAGTTCTTAAAAAAAAAAACAGCTTATATTTTGAGTTCTATAAAAATTTTAAAAATTATTTTTTAGAGATTATCGTGACAAATCTTACTAGTCACGCGTCAAACTAGATCAACTTGGTATTTGACGAAATACTACACATCGCATCACTCTAAGCATAAAAAAAAAATATGTATTCGTGAAAATATAAATTATAAGAGGTAAACTAAACTCTTAAAAAATATAAATCAAATAAGTTAACAATATTTTTGCGAAAGAACATTTGTAAAGGCAGAGAACGTTCACAGTTTTAAAGACAGAAAATTGGCATTACAAGGCTTACTTAGCATGGAAAGTGTATATACAATTGTGGCTGTTTTCAATTCGCAAAAGTAGCTTTCATGTATTCAATAACTGTACTTTGTTGACATAAAAGCTAAAATTACTGTTATCATGTTATTCCAATGAATATAATTAAACATTTAGGTTTTTGCTTATTTGGAAGCGTAAGGATACATTTGTATACAGTATCAATACAACAGCTTTGACGTTCAGCGTATTGGATAAAAATATTTGCAAATAACTGTTACCTTTATATTAATGAAATATTGGTTGAAATGTTGGAAATATCCTGTACAGTAAAACAACATCGAAAGAATCGCAAAAAAAAAGTTCACTTACTAGAGTGTAAAAGTCAGATGTTGTACGAAAATATGTCAGCCATTTCTAACTTCCATGTACGGTTGCCACAAATAACATGACGGCCAATTAAAAAATAACATGCTACAATCGTAGCCAGATATTTCGTTCGCAAAATGATAGGATCCAATATATTCTCTCAAAACTTCAAAGGCATTCATCTCTGTAAACATAAGACTGCAAGGAAGTGAGATCAGTTCGGAGCTCTTCAATGAAGTGGTGGTATCTGCTGCGTTCGAACCATAGGCGTTTACATAATGCCTCACTTAATGAACAAGATTCTTGAAAATAACCTCTTTCTGTACCCTGTGGAGTCCCTTTTCATACCTGACGTAGAGGTGGGGATGGAATGTAACAGCTGACGTGAGTTTGTTCAGAGACGTGCGAGAGACTAGTAGGGTGCTTGGACAGAACTCGCCCGACAGTTATTTGCTCAAGATCAGAGACAAATGTGATGATTAGCGAGATGATGTTGCACAGGGTTGCACAGATCGGTAATGGGTTTATTGGTCCAAAGTATAGATATTTTCTTATCGTTATTTATACAACCTGAATCTGTAACATAGGGGGACGAGGAAGCAGCGAGACCTTATTGTCCAACGACACAGATTCGCCCAGAGATAAAGAGGAGGTAGATGTGGTGAGCTACTGAAACTGTGCCCCATTTAGTGAAAGGCCCGCGAGGTGAAAAGTCAACCCTTCCAGACTCACTTTTAATTTATTTTCTGTTATTACATAAAATACGTTTTGATGTATGCTGTGCTTGAGCCTACAAAACTCTCGCTCCGTCACCATAGCCAATGGGCTATGGGTTTTGTGTTTGATATCAGTGCTAGGAACTATTTATAATGTAGAGCAACAGCGTGGTTTGCAATTGCCTCTGAGAACATTACAGACAGAGCCTCGCTACATACAGTTCCGCAGAAAGCCCGTATGCCCCTGAACGTCCATCTAATACAGTAAGTACGTAACATATCACAAAAAGGTCCGATTGTGTCCCTCCATGGTCTCTGCGTACACTGTAAAAAAATTCCAGTGAACTTCCTAAACTCGAATGGAAGTTTTTAACGTATACAATGTATGGAAATAGTAATACGTATCTGGCTGAAAATATGGGAATGTTTGGCATTGCTACTTTACAAAGTTGGGAACTTCCCTACGCATTTGACTCTTTCCTGAGAAACTGTAGGAACGTTACCATGGATGCATGGAAACATATTTTACCATTCGCGCTTTGTCAATGTACGTATACACTCATATGGTAAATTTACAAATAATTTCTTTGAGTGCAGATTTTTCATGTTAATCAGCATTCTTGGGGTGACTTTATAGAAGAAGGATGTGTGTTCTGCATTTTTTATCTGGTCGTTGGTTAAATAACAGCGCTTCAGCACATTTCCCTTGATGAAACCCCAGAGTGCGTTATTTGGTGTTGTCAGATCAAGGCTTCTTAGAGGCAATGGGAGAGGAGCTAGACAATTGTCCGATCCCCATCAGATCCAACGATTCCTAAAGACTGCGTTCAGACGTTGTCGAACATCCAATTCAGAGTGTGCCGGCGCCCCATCGTGTTAAAACCAAAAACTCTCCAGGAATCCCACGTCCTGCAGTTCAGGGGTTAGGCCAGTCTTCAGTTATTTGGAGATAACCACATTTATTAACAGAGCCAGTAAAGAATACGGACAAAACAGATGCGTTGCCCTCATTCCACCTCAGATCATGATATGAGCTGTATTTTGCTCAATTTCCTCAATCGCACATTCATCTGAAAACTTGACCCCATCCTACTGAGCCATTGTTGGGGATTGTTGTGAAATCTACGTACAATCGTCCACCCGTATATTAATTTCGGCATCTGTTAATTCCTTAACTTTCAGTGGGCGCCAAAAGTTCAATTGCAGGTCCAATTTCATACGTGTCGGTATGGTAGGTTCGGGCATTCACATTTTCGAGTGGATTTAGCTGGGGATCGTTGGAGGGATTCAGTCATATCCGCACACAGTTCACGTCTTGTGGTTGGTCATCCACTTCTTGGTGCGTCGCGAGCACTGACTGTTAGTAAAGCCTTATTTTCCCACTGCAACAACGTCTTCTTTGTCAGCGCTGCCTTCTTTAACCGCGCAACGAAGTCGTTCATGTTATTTTGCATCTTTCCAGTTAACCTGACTGACGCTAATGAACCCACACGGCGGACACCAAACGTTCCTAGATTGTGTAATCACTCGTGTCAACCATCAAATCCGATTGCCAACCTCCACCATGCCACATCGACCTTGAGACAGTAGTGGTATACGTGTATAGGTCGTGCGAATGTCACCAGCACTAATGTGGAGTGATCGCTCGTGCCAGCAAGATGTCCTTATAGGGGTATACAGACTTCGTGCGCATGATTTATAGTACCAGGCAAATATAAATCCTGCCTGTGCAATTACACATTAATGTGCACAAGGACTGGGCGGTAAAAAAATGAAGTGACACTCGTGCTTCATTAGAGTTATTACAAAATACTTTCTGATCGCAGTTTAAAAGACAACAGTGGATTGTGAATGTTAATTGCAAAATCAGGGGAAAACTGCTGAAGCAGGATGAGACGGGAGGTCGGGGTTGATGAGGGAAGCAGCGGCAAAACACTGTTGTTTGCCTATAGAGACGGTATGGTTCTTTCTCTTTCACGTAAAATGCCGCAGTTATGACATATCGTACGGACGACGGTGCGATGTGACGACGGCCGCGCGACTATCGCGTCGTCAAAACCATCCCGTCGCGGCACTGTAACTACGACGGCGCCGAAGTGGGATGTGCGGGCGTTGGTTCTGGGCGGGCCTACGTCAACCTGGGTACAGAGTACGCAAGTTTACAGAGGTGGAACAGGCCACTAAACCGCAAACTCCAGCCGCACACGCTCTAGACAAATGTCGTCACTGGCCAGCAACATGCCGGAACGCCGTGCGCCAATCAGTACCAAGGTGAAACTTAAGGCTCCCGCCTGCCTGGAGCTTTTCTGCGCGTTTGAGGCGGAGAAGCGTGGGAGTGGTAAGGGCGACACTGCCACGCGCATCAAGTGCGCCATCGCCGCAAAGCGCAAGGCTCTGAACTGGCGCGCGGTGTTCTAGTCGCACTGCGTGTACCTACGGTACTTTCAGCGGTTACCCTATTATTTTATTGATGGAATGTCTGTAGAACGATTCAGTGCAGGGCCCTTGAGTAGTTTATGTGTGTATCTGATGCGTATATTTTGAGATACAGTGTTTTGATAAAGCTGTTTTTTAGCCTTTCGTGACAAGATTGCCCAGTCATGCCACCAATTCAAAAGAGATTATGGCTCCTTGCTTTAGCAAAAGGTAATAAACAATTGATACCGACTCGATTGCATATAGGACGGTGTCTATCGCTCCGGCAATTAATAAGGCGAAAGTTGCAGGTCTCTAAAATAAGTAGGGCCGGGCCAGTGACTTTTCGCGTAAAAATCGGAGCACACAGTAGACTTCAATACTATATACACACCTCAGCTGTTGTTATACCTCCATTGGCTGCTGGTGCCGTGTCCGTCTTTGGCCAAGCCACTCAGGACTAAGTAACTCCGACACTGAACCTTCGTAATTCGTGTGCAAACAGTTGACACGGGCCAGAACATTTGTTAGCCAATCAAAGAAGCTGGACGACCCTATAGTACTTTGGACTGCATCTTGTCTCGAAATCTTTTCGCGAAATATCACTGCCCCTAATAACAAGGAATCTTCCTTGGCACGTGGTTAGCCAGTCAGGCACAACGCTAGTTCAAAGAGCTTCGCAAAGTAGATAGAAATTATACATTCGATCTATACCCTAAGTGTGTTTCGAAAGGGCATAACAAACCTTGACGATATAACTGAAGCAGACGTTTGAGTCAGAATGAAAAATAAATTTCTGAGTTTCTGGATAATGCATTATCGAACGAGGAAGTGCAAACCAGAAATCAGGGTGCCGATATAAAGCCCTTTCCATAAGTACGGAGTTGATGGAACCCTCTCCGTGCATTAAAAAAAATAAAACCTTGGGGTTTTTTTAGGCCGTATCTTGCGGATTAGTAATATAGAGTACATGGTAAACAATAATGTTCTTCTTGTGTTCTCATGCTACACGCCACTGTGTTCTAGAAATTAATGCCTTGTGTTCGAATACCGCAAACGTTGCGATTCAGTGTCCGGGCAGTACTGTATATATTTTCTACCTATTTTTTAATGAGCAGTCACCTGCTGGAGTTTGTTGGTAGAGTTCAATTTAACCTTGTGTGTTTGTGCGTGTGTGTACACATATGGTCTTTTCGCGGTTTATTTACAATTTCTGAATCTAACCTTTGAAAAATCAACCCATGTATGACGTGTTAACATAAAAGTACGTTATTTTTAAGTTAAATTGAACTTTACTTTTATTATTTCTATAAATTATAATATTTCATTCATAATTAATATATGCGTTGGTAATGTCTGGTAAGAAATAGTTTAAGTCCACAATGTTATTAAGTTGAGTGCGTACGAATGCAGCGCGTTGTTACTTTGGTGTACTTTCCTTGACTTACTTAACCTTAGTTTGTGTGAGGTGGAAGAATATCCTGAAAGTATAACTTTAGTAGGGCTTCAGAGAAACTGGAAGTATCCGTGAGTGGACCATACGCCAGAATCAAAGTAATCTCCGCGCCATTTCACATCTGTGTACTCGTCTGCTCTGCGACCTGGATAAGAGGTGTGGGTGGCTGGGGTGTAGTGCAGTGCTGGAGCCGGAGAAGGGAGGAGGGTGGTGGGTCAAGCAGGACGGCCGCCCACGCCGAGAGAGAGGCCGCCTTTCTCCTTCCTGCCGGGAGAGAAAACCAGGAACTGCTGACAGCCCAACCGGCTCGCCCTCCTGCCTTTCACCCCGGCCTGCCCGCTGCACCGGCCAAGCCGCAGCTCTGGAAACATTCTCAATCGCGGTGCACGGCTGCAAGCAAGTGGTATTTTCCCATCGCCGACATCGATATATGCCCGGCCTCCTCCTCTCGAGCCGTAGAAAGCACGTCCCCCGGTGAAATGTTCCACAAACACACCTCCGCACGGGCAAGGACTCTCTTGAGTTGCCCACCTACTGACATATCTTCATAACAGTGTTTGTGAATTTTTTTTTTCATGACCAACCAAATGCCCGTCACGCTTTTTTATAACTCCCGCGCCTGCTCCCTTTCTGGGTAATGCGGGGGTATAAGAATGTTCCTTTACTTTTGCTGTTAATTTCCCTTTTCTTTCTTTTGGCCTTTGGCTTGTTATAGGGACCACTTAATTTTTCCATCTTTTTTATTTTATTCTATTACTTCTACGTCGAGACCGTCTGCAGTAGTGGTGTGGCCGCGGTTAGTCTGCTATCCACCCATTGATTATACTTTATACCTGAAGAATTCGCGAGTTCACTGATCTGTTGACTAGACTCCACAGTTTTGTGTACATTNCTTTATACCTGAAGAATTCGCGAGTTCACTGATCTGTTGACTAGACTCCACAGTTTTGTGTACATTCGTGCAGATATCAACTACCCATTGGTTGTTCGCTATCTTAGATCACGCTATTAGCGGGAGGCGAAGATTGGGGGTCTACATTTTGTTGCGTGTTTATTATTGGCTCAAAATTCAACGTGAAGTGTCCAAATACTGCATGAACCAATTACAAAAGTAAAATGAACGTACGAGTTTTCGAATTCTAGCATGTCCCGAAATGAATCTAAAATTCGGGTGGCAGACTAAACTTAAAGATGCTGTATGTTCTTTTGGCTGTTGCCATTGGCAGAAAAATTGCGTGNAAAATTCGGGTGGCAGACTAAACTTAAAGATGCTGTATGTTCTTTTGGCTGTTGCCATTGGCAGAAAAATTGCGTGGCCTAATCCCAAGGACACTTTCAGCCAATAGTAGAGGCTCAAATGTTGAGCAACCAATCTGCAGTGAAGCGGTCACATAGGTAAACTACGCCGTACAGTTGCCAGTGGCCAATGAAATCACGAATTGGTCTCATGTAGATACAGGGCAGTGAAATATAACATGTTGACAAAGAATAACGTGAATTTCGCATGTCTCAACCTATGGCATTATATAGCGGAACCAACTCCTTGACTAACTAACTGATATTATACTTTTGATTCAATCCTTCTGTATCGACATCCGCTGGATC
The DNA here is from genome assembly GCA_002778355.1 of Clitarchus hookeri. Lineage (NCBI taxonomy): Eukaryota > Metazoa > Arthropoda > Insecta > Phasmatodea > Phasmatidae > Clitarchus > Clitarchus hookeri. Next base: position 293,041 of record NQII01000661.1, read on the forward strand.
GATCCCCTTCCTCCTTTAGTCATGCTTTTTTTTCTCAGTTTTCTTCCGTTTCTGTTGCTGTTGTCTGCATAATAACTGGTTCATTCCCCTGTTATCTCGCCGTCGTCTTTGTTACACCATTCCAGCAGTTCCTTGTTCATTTCCGAGTCGTCATATGTGTTACCTTCAGTACATCAGAAGAGGCGGAAAGGTCCCCAACACATCAGTTGTCTGCTGATAAATTTTTTAAAAAGTGTCCTATGACTTCCTTTGGGGTTATCCGCAGGTTGTGTAATGGGTCCACGTTCTCTACAAAGTTATATAGCTGTTTTACTCATTGTCAAATTCAGGAAGTAGAGCAGAGTAGGTAAATACTCCTTTGGGGTAAGTCAATTTTGGGTACTTGTGCGGAAGAAGAATAAGCGGTCTGGNAGAGCAGAGTAGGTAAATACTCCTTTGGGGTAAGTCAATTTTGGGTACTTGTGCGGAAGAAGAATAAGCGGTCTGATCTACCTCATCTTTAGTCTATGCATTTTATGGCGAAATGGCGGAGTCACTAGTAATGCCACGTAGCTCGGGCCTATATGTGGAGGTGAGCTCAAGTGACATGTTTTCTGAACTTAGTGAAGCGCGCGCAGGCGTGCTGAGTGTTTGTCGGCGAGACTTCCTTCGGTCCGGGTGACAGACATGGTGACTGACAGTTCCTGGCATCCCGCCAACGCAGTCCTATGGCCAGCTGTTCGCAGCTCAGCTCTTTTCAAAAGCTTTCTTCACCCAGGCTCTTGTGTGCTCTTGCAAGGGCAAGAGATACACTCTACGGCACTAGGTATTATTTAAGGGGCCTACCTAGTTCTCATATAGGTCTCATTGATAGCATAGAATATTTATATGTAAACATTTTTTTTTTCGGGGCAGAAATGAAAGCCAATATTTCATTGACAATTTACAAATTTCGTTGTTCAAACATACATGTGATCGGTGGAAAGTGTCAAAGTCAGCAAAATTCGTTTTAAGTAGCTCCTCTGTTTACGACATTCATTATTCTGTAAAACAGTATTTTAAACTACAGTGACAATGCTGCATCTTTACGGAAGACATTGCTGCATTAAAACCCTACAGTCACGGCCGTAAACTCTGGAGTGACAGAGCACACGCCAAGCTTGTTTATGCTATTTTCCATCGCCATCGCAATGCTTTCTTATGGCCGGATGTGACCTTGCTGAGTTTAATGGTGTTTACTAGGGATTTCCCTTGACCCTTACATTTTCGCGTTAATTTATGGTTTCTGGTGCTACAAATTAGAATTTTTTTGACGCGTGCTGTACTTAAGCTGACAAAGAACTTGCTTCGTTATCACAACCAATAACCTGCAGGCTTTGTGAGTGGCGACTCTGACACGAACCAGTCATAACGTTGAGCAGAACCACTGCTTAGAGTTACCCACAAGGAAGGTCAATGGGCAGAGTACAGTACCGATCAAATATAAGCTTCCTGTGCAACATGTAGACGATTGTCTACAACGGCCATGAAAGGGTTGACCCTTTCGGTCTCGAATCCATTTACGAAGTCAAGTGATGAAATTGCGTATTTTTTTGGTTTGCGCTGCACTTGCGTGGACAACGAGCTGGGTGTTCGATACTGTCAGCAATAACAATTCCCAAAAAAAAATTACGACGAAGGCGCCTAAAACATCGAGCCCTGATTCGTCGCTGTATCCTCCACGTAAAACACACCCTCGGCAGCGGACATGGGGGCTGGGTGGGTTCGTGCGTTTTCGGGTATTTCTCTGCTGTTTCAATGCGAAATAGGTTTGCAAGACGTACTTTGTAAAAAACCAGTACGTAAGTGACAACAGAGAAGTTCTGTAATCGCTGTTTCAGGTAAGCAGCAGCCAAACTTCTGTAGCAGCGTCTGAGTAGTCTGTTAGTTTGTTACATTTTTAGCAGTTGCGGGAACGTTAGAAATATTTGTGGAGTGTTACTCTTGAAGGAACTCTGTTCTGTACCAGGATCAGAGTGCTCTACTATGGAAACTATAAGTAAAGTTAAATACGTAATCACAGACAGTTTCATTGTTACCTATATTTGGATTAACAGTATTAGTATTAANCTTCATTGTTACCTATATTTGGATTAACAGTATTAGTATTAATATCTAGATTGAAAGTATTTCGATGGTACCAGCCACTTACATATTCGATATTGTGGGTTGTAAGTATAGACAATTAGTTTTTTTTTATTGTTTTTTTATTTAAATGATAACTTACGTAATGTGGAAACACAGTTGTTACGAGCTCTTTGAGTTATGTCTTTATTCATAATTCACTGGCTTATAATGAAATGGAAAAAAAATCAAATTGATATGCTTCCCTGAGTTTTTTTATAGTCACATATGCAGCTAATTGATACAAAATCCAATAGNAAAAAAATCAAATTGATATGCTTCCCTGAGTTTTTTTATAGTCACATATGCAGCTAATTGATACAAAATCCAATAGGAAAGTTTGAAATTACCTCCAAAATGTTATTTAATTTGCAATTACAAATTTTTTATACTTCTCATTTTCAGTCAGGCATTTGCATTATTAATAATACCGTGATATGAACGTTCGAGGGTGTTATTTGAAATAGCAATGAAGCAAACGAGAGTCGTTTCCAAGCAAAAATTAACAAAACAGAGGTGTCAAGTATTACTTTTTTCTTTAAATTCTTACTGGTACAAATTTAGAATAAAACACATTTATGGTCGTTAAAAAAATTAGCAAAAATTCACGATATTAAATATTTTCGAAAACAACATTATTTTTAGTGACCGGTGAACTGTTTTTCTATGAGTTACAAAAATAGCACTGTTTATTTTATAATAACTAAGAAATATTTGTTGCCTGGACAATTATGGTTAAGACAAAATTAAATATAAAATAAGAAATAATTTCAAAAAATTATCTTGTGTTCGCCTGAAAGAGAATTGCTAAAGCGAATTTCAACAGTAATGTTTGTCTACCCGCAGGGCTATTATTCGTGTCGTCGTGCAACAAGAGCGGTGGGGTTTTTTTTTTTTCGAAAGCGGACACGAAAGGAGGATCGACGGGAGCATGGCGTGGCTGCGGTCGGCTCGGCACACTTGTGGCCGCTGGAACTGGAGAAGGGGACGTGGCTGGGATGGAACCACTCCAGGCAGGTTCTCTCCAGCACGCCGAGCGGCGTCGGCGGCACGATCCAGCCTCGGAGCAGGTGACTGCGCAGAGGCGAAGCAGTCGCTTGAACCGCCGACTCCCGCCTCGCACGCTGTTTTTTTTATTTAATTGGTGACCCTGAAGAGGCGCACCCGGTGTTGGTAGGCTAAAGTCTGTTCACATTATCTTCACACTTTGTGAATCAAACCTTTGAAAATCACCCCATTTGTGATGNTTGGTAGGCTAAAGTCTGTTCACATTATCTTCACACTTTGTGAATCAAACCTTTGAAAATCACCCCATTTGTGATACGATCGGTTGTTTCGTAAATATCTCGTGTATCACAAACGTCCAATAGTTATATTAACCTTAAAGTACCACATTGTAGATTAAATTGAATTTTCATTTTCAATTAATATGAATAAAAACAGGGCAAAAATAGGTGTGTTGGTAATGCTTGGTAAGAAATAGTTCTTATGCAAAATATTATTACACTGAGTGCGCACGATTGCGGTGCGCTGTCCCTTTGGTGTAATTTTCTATATTTAGTTAAGCTTTGTTTTCGTGGGGCGGGGGGAACATCCTGAAAGTAGAACTTTAGCAGGGCTTCAGAAAAGTTGGAAGTAACCGTGCACGGACTATAACTACTGGAGTTAGGATGGGGAGCAGCTTCTACGTGCATGCCAGGCCCTGGGCCTATATATCTAAAAGCAGGAATTGGGTGTAGGAGGAACATGCATCAATCGGCCAAGTGAGGTTCTGGAGTGCCAAGCCAGCGTTTGTAGGCTGGCCCTTCACTCCGATTAAACTAGGACCAAGCCCGTGATAGGGTCGTGGCAAACCGACGAGGCCGCCGGAGGAAACCCATGACGATAAACATGCTGGGTGGGTTCTCCATGCCAGGAAGGTAAAGATGGAATCCATTCAGTGTTTATTTAACATGCCTTGTTAGCAAGTGTACGAAGGCCGTTCGCCAATCAGCGCCCGGTAAAACTTACCAGCTGGCAGCCTAGCCAATAGATGAATTTTCGCAGCACGTGGTAGCCAATAAGACACAATGCCCGTTCCCAGAGCCTCGCGCAGACATTCAGAGAATTGATACGCCCTCTTCAAAGGCACCGGTATGCTATTTCCCATCTGTATTTTTACCTACTCTGCGATCTAGCTGTGCCTGGGAACATCTGACTCCCTATCCTGTCCGCCCTTATCACTGTAGAGATGCTACGTAAAAACTTTTCGAATGGTACTTCTTTTTTATCGTACATGACACTTTCATCAAATATGTACGTTCATGTATCACTAAAACTGCATATTTTTAATACATCTTATTTCGCTGACGTGTTTTTACATAATAAGTCTTGCCTGCTAATGGAAATAGTCTTGCCTAAAATCTGTTCCCAGTTTCCATTCACACGAAGCACTGTACAATTTCGGTTTAAAATTAATTTTAATATTTTGCAAGTTGAAGAAAGTAATATCGACTTATGTACTTAAATTAACCAAAACATAAAAATTGTCTAAGTTATTAAAGCTTGAATTGCACGTGCAGCGTAAGGAAGATTGTAAGTTGAGTTTATCGGAAGTAAATAATATTCTTGAATCAGAATAAGTATGTACGTGGACTAAACCAATCAGCAATTGGTAATCTGATCGCTAAGCTCTGTCAGATTCAGCTTCTAATAAGAGATTCTTTGCTCTCCTGGTATCCAATATTTACTGATTCTTTTAGCTTCAGCAGCTGTTGCATAATATTAATTTTTAAAGACGGGGTGGGGTACCTAGGGACTTAGAGAATATGCAAATACACATTATAACCTGCAAGCCGACGGATGAAATATGAATAGTGCCAGTATTACAAGTGTTTTGTGTTTCTGTAAATACAGGAGAATAAAATAAGTCATTACTTACACGAATTTATTAGCCAGCACTTTCCACAGCTCTCAGATCAGTTAACAAGTAGTTCACAAATATAAAAAAAAAATGAATTCGTTATTCCCTAGAATATTATATTCAAACCTTTATAATGAAAAAAAAAACTGAAGGTAACTTTTCGGAACATTTCACCAAATTAATTACTTATATGAGGGAAACCAGGGTAAATCAAAATCCACAGTTAATATTTCTTTCTTTTTAAGGTGATAAAATAATGTGCAAGTTCACGACGCAAAAAGATTAAAATGCAAACATATTTATACTTTTTGATGGTACACACTTACTTGCAGTCAAGTTCGGGTCGAATACAGTGATGCGTATCCCCTGCTAATGCAGGAACACCTTTAATGCTGTTCTCTGCATTTCTATTCACGCGTGTCCTATTGTTTCAAACGACACCGGGCAAGTATACGGACTGCACAAATGTAATTGCAGGTTAGTTGTAGACCTTTAGCGCTCGAGATTGCTCTGTTATAATGCGCCCGCACATGCGAAACAAGATGTGCAATTCCATTTTTTTCATGCCAGCCACAAATGTATAAAATGTTACTGGAGTAATTTATGTTATATGAGTTTTGGTGATATTGTGAGATTCCAGTAGACACCAGCGACACAGTGAAGCCGCGCCTCACAACCAGTTCTGTTTTCGATGGCCATGAAGTTTCCGAAGCAGCATAGCCTGAGCTATACTCGGGCTTAATCCTCGGAAGTGTTAAACCTAGTTTATAGACAAACTGATTTATCACGAGAAAAGTTGACTGCTTGTTAGGTTTCAACGCACGTCTTTATTTTGCTACTGGGATAGAGACCCTACCTTTTCAGGTTATAAGATGGCATCACGTTAGATTCCATAGTTCTTTACACACCCGAGCAGAGGTTTCTATTGGCCGCGAATCCTGCAGGTCATTGACACACGTGAAGCTTACATGAACTTGTATGCGGTCTAATAAGGTAAAGAATTATATCTTGAAATTCGTAAGGTCTCTGATTATTGGCTCTCTTCTCTTCGTGAAGCTATTTTCCTGTTCGGAACTGCCAGTCATAACTCTGCTACTCCGATACTTAGATGCTGTGATTACACAAGAGAATTGCTCAACCACTGCGATATTGCGGCACCGCTCGGTTTCACGGCAGCAGAGTTTGGAAACCGACGGGAAAAGGGAAATGCACAAGCAAGATGCCGAGGAGAGAAATTAATAGTGTCGATGGAAAACCGATATTCTCAAAATGCTCTAAATCCATACTACTTTTATTATTGGATGACGTTGTATGACGCTTACAGGTTAACACATTGAGTTCTGGCCACGTGAGATTACGTCGCCCGAATTAAATGAAATCATATGGAGTTTACAGTAACATTACATCAGCATTCTTCGAAGACATGGGTAAAATACTACTTCAAAAGTTTTCTTAAGATTCTCTGCGACATGGTATTACGTCAGCAACACTCAACGTGTGATTTGCTGAAATAAACTGGATATATTTTACATTATTATACCTACGTAGGAAAGAACATTTAATTGGGACATTTTCAACTCGGAAATATACTGTCAGAAAGCCAGTCAGTAATGAACTTTGTACTATATGTTTTCTACAGAGTGTGAACCAATAGGTCAGTTGTAAATGAGAACATAAGAGACCAGCATACCTGAAGGTCGTGAAGTCATGAATATATGTGTCTCACTTCTAGCTTCTTTTAATACTCAAAGTGTTAAATATTAGAGTAATAAGACTGTTTCTTGTATTCCAAAAGCTAGTAACTGGCTTAACGCTAAGACGACGACAGCCAACAATAAAATCACTGTACACAATGCTTCGCGAACTGACAAGTATTCAAGCAGGACTCGCGACAAATCAAGTGTCTCCGGGACTGAGATGAGTAAGTACACGGGGGGAGGCACAGTACCTGAGTGAGGGCCTGCGGCTGCAGCAGGTGCTCGGGCTGGTCGTACAGGTCCTGGCGGCAGGACGCGTTCGCCTGGATCCAGGCGGAGGCGAGGATGAAGGAGCCCAGCACGAAGCTCGACACCACGATGGTGATGGCAGCCAGGCGGGCGATCTGCACCGAGCTGGACCGCAGCTTCTGGTACGCCTGTGGACCACGACGTACAACTGTACCTCACACTTCTGCGTCTTCACGCTCGGGGAACGCCATGTATTCGCGGCGTGTCTTTATATATATAGGCTTTTCACGGTAAAGTGAGCACTTTTTGAAGCCCTCTGATTTGGAATAATAGTCAGTAAATATATTTTATTGTCGCTTTAGACGTTAACTTTCGAGTCCGGTGAGATATATACCCTGTGTTTATTACTTACATGGCAACATTTATTTTGAAAAATGGTGGAAGGATGATTGATTGATCAAAAATTGGTTGATAGAAAAAAACTAGGGCCTCAAAAGTGCTCGATGTAACGTGAACTGCCTACATATTATATATATATATAACACGGGCGCTCGCAGGTTTACACTGAACTCTACCGACAAACTCCAGCAGGGTGACTCCTCATCAAAAAATAGGTAGAAAATACATACTGTCCGAACACTGGATTGCGACGTTTGCAGTGTTAAAAAATTATGTATTTATTTCTCGAATACAGTGGCGCGTAGGATAAAAAGACGAACTTTCTATTTACCATGCACGCTAGACCACTAATCCGCAGGATACAACCCAAAGAATACCGGTGAGCTGCATTTTTCAATGCACGAATTGGGGTTCCAACAACTCCGTACTTACGGAAGGGGCTCGATATCAGAGCCCGTTTTATTTTTATTGTTTGCGCTTCGTCGTTCAATCGTGCATTATCCAGAAACTCGGAGATTTATTTTTAATTCTGGCTCTAAATTTTACTTCATTTACTGTATTTTTCGATGAGGAAACGCCTGCCAAAGTTCGGCCATAAGAGTTCACAGTTCCACTCTGTACGTATGTATACATACGTACGTATGTATACTTACACACACGCGTTCTATCTCTATCTCTCACACACACATGTATTAAGTCTGGGTGTAAAATAGCATCATGTAAGAGCACAGAGCAACAGCGGCAACGTAAGTGCATCACTACATGCAAAAGTGTGCATACATCACTACTCTCACCGTCAGCTGCCTTGACAACGAACTGATATTTTTACCACAAAATAAATGAAATCCTGGCACACACAGAGAGCGGGGTTTGTTTGTTTCACTTCTGTATTCCCCAGTACTCTTTGGTCTTAGGCATAGCCGAGCTTCAGCTACAATTTCAAGATGCTGCTCCAGTGAACGTCATTTTTAACCCTGAGCAGATAGCGCGAGATGTGGTGCTTGTCTTCTTGCAGGTCTGTTATTGACGCAGAGCATTCCATGGCGTGTCTAATCAACTTACAATCAACTGTAAATGTGACAGAAACGTACTCGTGTTTGGAGCCAAGTTGTCCTCGAATGATGCCCTGAAAGTTTCCTATCCTTGCTGAAGGAAGCTGCTAGAATATAAAGCAATCTTTGTAGTCCGCGATGCTGCTAAATATCTGGGTGACCGCCCACACATGTTGTATTATAGGTCGGCGAACCAGTCGACCTTTTTCTGCCGGACGGTAACTAGTGACTTGTTCTCCTTGAATTGACAAATGCCAGTTGACATAAACATTTGTTTATTCTTACTGATTTCAAAAAATTGCATGTTGTTCCTCTAGTCACGGAACAACAGATCAGTGGATGATTCCGTATAATTTCTAGTTTTTTCTTTGACTTTTGTTTTCGAGTTTTAAACAGTTAAACGTCATTTCTTACGAAGTTTTCACTAACCGTTCGGCCGTACTCGTCAGATACAACTAAAACTACCAAAACCACTTACAAAAAGAACCAACAGTAATATTCAGCAAACTTCGAAGATGTTAGCAAACTTTCCAGAATATTGAAATACTTCCAAAAGCACAATCATTAAAGCATACACACACTGGCTATCTCAAAGACGATATTATCAAAGTAAGGAAACCAAATAACGAAAAATGCCATGATTCTGTAAACCCGAAAATTTCGCGAGTGTCTTTGGTAGTAAGGCAAGAGTTCTTATGGGGTCGTATTACTTCAATATATACCAGCTTTTTTTTTTAAATTTGTATATTGCTGCCTCTGCTTCTGTGGTCAACACTTCCGCAGGTGAATGGGCTGCAATTTATTTTAGAATCATAAAGTTTACTTTTTGCGATAAAGAAAGAAACGCTGTTTCGCCTTAATTACAGGACGAACAAAAGCAAGTGTTATTCGCAACACCTGAAGCAGCAGATCAAACTTGGTCTGAAAGGGTTAATATATGTAGTTGTCTTGTAAATGTACTCATCTCTTAAAAAGCACTCAGACAGTTTCATAATTCGTTTAATCGAGTTGATTACGGGTGACGGATGTGAACTAAGGTTGCACAGTGTATTTACGGCGGGTTCAGCACGCACCTGGTATTCACAGACGAATGTCAGGGGGTGACTGGCCTGTGTTGTAAAAGGGGGGGGGGAGGATAAAGCCCGTCCGTGCTCAAGAAGCACGCCTCTCTCACGAAGCGCCCTAGTTACCCACCAGCGAGGTCACACATACCATCCGCTGCTCCGTCGCGGCCTCTTACTCTTGGGCGCTGTCCTTATCGCGGCCATAGAGTAGGCGAGTACACAGAGGTGGATTATCGTAGTGGTTCCTTTCATGTAAGCATACCCTGTCGTTCATTCGTCGCGCGAAGCTACGGAAACGTGTCTTGAACATGATTAGCCGCTGCACCAAAAAAAAAATTCTTCATTCTATATTTGTACGAAATATCGTTCAACTGGTGGGAATTACCTGTAGGTACTCTTTCTTGGCATTAAAAAAGTTACATCGCGTAGTTAAAATAACAATATTAGTGTTTTTCAATGTCAGTACAAATAAAATACACGAAAACATAGTCCACTTTAAGGCATGCTTAGACAAATTTATTTTACATGACAAATTATAGACTGCTACAAATAAAAAAATATATTAAAATTTTCTTAGTTGGAGCAATTTTCAAAAACTGAGAAAACGTTTAATAAAGTAATTTTAATTATTTCTTGAAGTTACTTAGGGCATTCTATTTTAATCTGGATTGTTTCATTTCGGTGGGTTTGTTTTTGTTACCGTATGTGTACGTCCTATAAACACTAAAACTGTAATTTTGGTCACAAAATTATGCAAACAATATGCTGTCAAAATGTTTTTCGTGGGAGGAAATAGTACTTGTGATGTCTCCATTTTGAGTAGAATTTCGTAAATATATAAAATGAGTTTTTTGTTGCCAGTGTCCTTAACGAATATTCCCCATTCGTCGGGCTGCTTGTCTGGAAAGTCGGTCTCCAGGAGCGGATTGGTGAACGACTCTCCGCATACTGCTAGCCAGTTAGGCCATTTCACTGGTGTGTGTAGCTGGCGTTCGCAATACAAGTGAACATTTAACTTCTGTATTCTTAAGTACTATGTGCTACGGAGTGGGAAGAGTTGGGCAAACAAGGCGCAGAAATATAGCTAAATTGTTTTACGTAATATATAACTTTTTAATTGTGCTAACATTTGAAAGAGAAAAAAGAACTGTTATTATTATTTATGCTAACATTCTAAGAGTATGCCCATACAGCTTGTTAAGGTTAACTTTCAACATTTGAAAGTCCTGCAGCTTTAAGCACCATATAGCTTGCAAAGGTTAACTGAAGATTTTCGAAAGCCCTGCAGCTAACACATTATACAGTTCGTTAATGACAACTCAAAACATTTTTGAAATCTCCACAGCTAACATATCGTTAAGGTTAACTGATAACTTTCGAAACCCCTCCAGGTAACACACAACATAGTTGGTTCAGGTTCACTAAAATTTTTTGAAAGCCCGGCATTGCTATATAGTACGTGAAGGTTAACTGAAAACTTCTGAAGGCCCTGTTTAGTTTCTTCTTCCTACCAACTACGTATCCGCCCGCTACATTAAAAAATTAAAGTTACCATGCGCTTCGAGACTATTATTCATGCGCCAGGGCCAGTCTATTGATGTTATGAAGCTGTTAGAAATAGTTACATTGTTCTACTGCTCCAATTTCACTGACCGCTAATTCGTGTATTTTACTTTTAATAAATCTTTAATGCACATTACTACTCTTCACAACTCAATACTAACATTAATTTAGTTGTCAGTCAGTTTCTGCGTTAAATGATAAGTACCTTAGGGAAGGTGCCATTTTCGAACGTTAATTTGAAAAGCGTTCAGCCAACTACGAGAAGTAGGCTAACCGCATGCAGGCTGAAAAGCGCGGTAAGTGGCACAGTGAATTATTGCGATGCCCGTGCGAGGAGACAGCGTTGCTGAAGGCCGGTGATATACCGCCGACTAAGGCACGTCGAAACTGAACTAACCGCAAAGTAAAACAACGGCCAAGGACAACTTGTAAAATCATTGACCCTATTCAAAATCTAATAACAACCTTTGTTGCACATAACCGCCACCTGCAGTTCAAGGATTACGCACCCACCGCCGTAAGTTCAACGTGATTGTCTAACAAAAATAAAATGAATAACATTATTTTAATTATTGATTAGTTAGTGTTATATATAACCCTTACATACAAATTATATATAATGAGAGAGAGAGAGAGAGGAGGGAAAGAGAGCTAGAGAAAGAGAGAGAGAGAGTGTGTGTGTGTGTGTGTGTGTGGTCATTGTTAAAAAAAGGATAAAAGGGTTATTCACAATGAACTTACGCTGATATGTTTATCTGTCAAACAATACTTTCGTTATTGTCATAATATTATCTGTTACAATTCCACGTGTTATTGCGGCCATTCACTTTTTTTTCGATTGTGAAATATGATCCTGCAGGAATACCGGTGTTAATATTTGCTAACATCATCATAGAACTCTTTAAGTAACAGTTAAAAAAAAAACATACACTGTAACATGCCCATAAAAATAATATATTCAATTTACAATTACAGTGATTACCTTAAAATTCCGGGTTTTCGATATTTTTATATTCACGATCACATGCGCCCATACGATCATTACTTCAGATAACAGAGGAATATGAACCTGGAACTTTTGAAGTTGATGCAAAATTTTAATTATTATTTATTTATAATTGTATTGCATGTAGAGCAGTTAAATTTATTCGGCTGTACGTATTAGAGTAAATAATAAATATATTTAAGTGGTAATATGTGTAAGAGTCTCCACGTTGGACAAAATTAATCTTTCGTGGATTCTCATTTATGTGACGTTTTTAAAATCAACCTTTTGAAAAATACTTCTTCAATGTGTGTATGTATGCATATGTACATTATATATTTATATACATATAAATGTATACACATGTACGTATTTATACATAAACGTAAAACTGACACGTAATCATACAATTAATTTGACAGCGAATTGGGAAAAACGATTCTATATATTACATTGATTTTGAAAGGGAACGGATAATATACCTGAAGCGACTGGAGTTGGTTTCGTTTTGTGGTATGCAAATTAGAGCAAGGATGCGTGTATTCATAACGAGTAGATATGTCTAACAATTACAAACTTGGTAGACGCGTGGAAAATACTCTCTTGGCTCGCGGGAATGTTAATTTCTATTTCTGGTGCAAAAATATAAAATTGCCAAAAAAGATGAACCTAAAAGCATTTTCACCATTACTTAACTGTAAACAAAGTATGCAAATATTATTAGCTGGCAATGACATTTAAAATGTAATAATAATAATAATAATAATAATAACGGGAAGTGTAACTCTGTACCGCAGAATTTTTTTCCTTCGTAAATGTGCTGGTTTGAGGTTAAAACCAAATGTACACAAACGTCGCATAGTTGTTCAACACGGGGAATTTGACACTTCTTATGGCAATTCAAATACAAAACCTTATCTAACGCTAGTAAGGCATGTTCGTAAATGACCAATGACGCTCGGCTCGTCTAATTGTAGCACGCAGCGATAATTGGATCCAATACACGCAATTATGTAGTAGTTTAAAGCGTTGTACATATTAGGAGATGTTTCGTAGTTGACGAAAGCATGTTTGTTTCAAACACAGTAGGATCGTTTCTGATGACGAAATGCTTATGCCACGTTGATGCAGTTTATTTTTCATGTGACTAGAGGCGAAGACCTGGGAAACGGGTTCGTGTATCAGGTTTGTTGTGGTTAGTCATCGCTTTCCTTGGCTGTATGTGGCCTCGCGGGAACCGACGATGTGCAGTGACACGGCAAACCCACGGGCCGTATCAGCAGCAACGAGGCAGCAAATCACAGTGTGGGCATGTTTGTGTAAGACCTTCGTGTCAGATAGCTGCTTATTGCCAAGTAAGTTGCACACTACGCCGAGTGAACCTTTACTGGCAACGTTTACTCGGATCCGGTAATACCTTCCCAGAAAATGATTTTTGTTTCCAAGTTCGCTCCTATAACGTGTATTGACAAACTGCGTTTATGCTAGCTTCAATATAAAAATAATTATAAATAACAATTAAAACATGACTGTAGATAAGGGGCCGTGACAGTGTGGTAGTTAGACTACTCGTCTCCCATCTAGGCGATTCGCTCCTGGATTTTCGCATGTGGGAATCGTGTCGGACGACGCCGCTGGTCGGTGGGTTTAATTGAGGGATCTTCCGTTTCCCCCGCCCTTTCATTCCGGCACCGCTCCACACACACCTCACCAAGATGTTAGAGCCGCCCAAATCTCTCCACTCTCTCTACTCGAGATGCTTGTTAGTGCGGCCGCATTTAGCCGCGTGCAGAGTTCCGTGCCAGTCGCGCAAGAGTTTGAAGGCGTCACCGCAGCGAACTGACATCAGCGTGGTCGCCGCTGGGGTCAGGGCGGCATAATTAACGACGTGGTCGTGAGTGCGAGCGTGTGGCGGCTGACCTTGGGCCGTTGTCCTGTTTTGTTAGCGAGCCGTGGCCGGCATTGCGCTCTGGTTCCCTTGTAGTCCCGCGCGCGAGTACCTGTGCAGGGGTGCCCACAAGGGTGGCCCACGACGCCAATTGCATCATTAAAAAATTCAGGGATGGGGTGGAGGGCAAAAAGTTGTTTCCAAAACGGTTCTCTCGTGTTAGCCTATCACGGTTAATTGACCTCTTTTGAAATCAACCTTTGGAACATGTCACCGCCCCTAACNGTTCTCTCGTGTTAGCCTATCACGGTTAATTGACCTCTTTTGAAATCAACCTTTGGAACATGTCACCGCCCCTAACTGCATTTATTTTTACGGGCTCACCGAACTGACATGCACCGGGTAAAGTTGGTAGCGACGGACGGAAAGTAGTTCCTTGTCTTAACGTTGAATTAAAAGTGTCGAGGTAAACATTTGCGAATAATAATTTTTATAACAATTTCAGACCCACTTTAATTTACGGTTTCAGGTGTTGCAAACAAACAAATTTATGATGCGTGCTGTACTTATGTCGACACAACACTTGTTTCGTTGTCACTCTGCCAATGAGCTGAAGGCTACATGTTCGTTCGGCTACAGTTATATGAACAAATTATGGCCTTGACCAGTAAGACGGTTTGCGAATCATTTACCCACAAGTAAGATCGTTGGTCATTGAGCTTCACAGTGTGTAGTACATACCAAAAATTACCTACACGTGCGTAATTTAGACAATTGTGGTCACTGGGTCTGAATGGGTTAATGCACACACGTCTAACAATAATTAAATTTGTAAAATATTTTACTTTCGTAATAATTCCACAGTTTTACTTGACCGACGCTTGAATAAGGTGTCGAGGATCATGGCAATGTTAATTTAACATTTGGCGAAAGAATACAGAGTGAGTGTACAAGTACCGCGTACAGCCTATATTAGTAGAGATATGGAGAATTCGCGGATTCACGCCGGGTCAAGCTAGAATTCAAAGAGTCCTACGTGTATGTTCCGTTTGTAATTGGTCCACGCGTCCTGGGGAAACTTGAGCCAATAATAAACCAGCGACAAAATGTAGGCCACATCATCGCCTTAGACTGTAACAGCAAATGGCCAATGAGTATTTTGATAGTTTCTTGACTGTAAAGTAGAAATGTTGAATCTAGCCTACAGGTCACTTAACCCGCGAATTTGTAGTCTTGAAGAAAATGAGGAAGTAGGACAGAAAGTATTTGTATAGTCTGAAAAAGAAAAAGTATTGTCTTATCCCACTCACTTTCACCCCTCTCTTCTATTCCCTAATAGCTTCGCTAATATGTAATGTAGGCCTGGTAGCAAGGCTGGTAAAGTAATCTGATTAGGAAACAACCATCAAGGAAATTTGAAAAAAATTATTCTGTTCTTAAGTGCTTTTAAAATCATTTGTATTTTATATCCCATCCCACCTTCAGCCAGGATTTGGGCTCCATATTATCAAAATGGTGCTTAGAACTAGAGTCTGGAATGCTAAATATGCACTTACGTAAACATTAATATTCATAAATTTTCTACAAAAATGTTAAGTCCATATATCTTTTTATTATTTATTGTTATTATTTTTTTAGGGATAAGAAATTTTTCAATTTTGTTTCACTTCAGTTCAGAAATATCCTGTAGGTTATATCACATGTGACATACCGCAAAACAGGTCGCAGACGAGATTTCAAAATACATACTGCACAGAAACAAATTCTATGAAAGAAAATCTCTGCCCGAAAATGCAAATATTTTAATGTGATCACTGACTGATCTAGGTGGATAAATGTTGGCACTGAACTGGAAATAGTAGTTTCGAATTTCATCAGTTCATCGGAGGTAAAAATAATCGAAATGGCGAGGCAGTTCCTTTGATTTGGCCGCACCTATTCGCTGATTGGTTTGCGCAAGGCTCTGAGAACGAGCCTTACATCTGAGTTAAAAACATTTCATGCTTTCCTTACTGGCTCATCTTCCGACTGGTGAGTTCAGCTGCCATATGCTGATTGGCGAAAGGCGTTCCCGCATGTTCCTGGCCAATGACGCCATTGCTGGTGCGTGCAACTGGATTTTGCAGTAGACTGGACTGTAAGACGTCTGTATTCTTATCTACTCGTCTGTGATGTTGTTGCAACAACGCGAGTACGCAGCTATCAGTACAAGCGTGTACAACAAGTTGCGTAGTACAACGCAGTTAGATAAGCACGCGGGTCTGTGAATGATGCAACTGAGCTGTGATGGAAAAGTAATGTTGAACATTGGCAAATATCTTTACGTACGTGTCACTGACCGTAGATCAGGATTAAATTGGATGTTTCTTCTAAGCATGGCAATGTGCTGTATTAAAAAAAGGATGCGAGTCAGTAACTAATAATGAATGGAATGTCACAGCGACACTGTAGTATCGCAGACACGTGACAACAGAGCATATCTGTGATCGAGTTTTAGAGTATCAGCAACTACCGCTACCAAAATATTATTTTAATTCATTGCACTTAGTTGCTGTATGAACAATTCAGATATTTTTGACGTTGTTTTGAAGAAATTATCTATTTTAGGAGGGACTACCTATTTTGCTGTAGTTCCAGAAACAATCAGAAACATCGTAACAGCATTTTTTGTATGAATTTTTACATTAAAAAATTTAAAAATGTTTTAGAGGATATTAGCAACCAAATATGATTGGTGCTCTTAGGTCAACNAATTTTTACATTAAAAAATTTAAAAATGTTTTAGAGGATATTAGCAACCAAATATGATTGGTGCTCTTAGGTCAACAGAATTTTGTTCCATACAGACATATTTTTTCTCAGCAAAAATTGTGACGAAGTTGTCAAACTTCAAAATATCGGAATAATGCAGTAACAACACTGAAACTTAATTATTGAAAGACATTAATCTCCCAATAACAACAGATAAGAGAATAGTTAAATGACAACAGGAAAATAAAAAGACATATGTTATTCCTTCCATATCCTACAAAATATGCGATGAACTTTCTTTCCAGAACAAACAATGAAATCTTCACGCAAAAATATTAAAGAAGGTCGTGAATATACCATTGCGAACTTCATGAAAGGGGCCATCAGTTGGCGTGCTCCTACATCTATCTCAGTTGATTAATCTGTGAATCAATCATATAGTCTACACTCTAAGAAATAGTTCGGAAATTTACCGCACCAGTGTTTCGGAATGATACGAAAACTGTTATGGTGAAGTTGTTCCTCATACACACGTGGTAGCGCTCCTGAACAAGTATATGAAAAATTCAAATGGGTAATATCATTACCAAATCACATAGTAGCCACGCTAAACACTTGCGTATATGTATACTAATGTATGGTAACTATTCCACACCGCGTATTGGCTAAAAACTTCCATTGCGCGTTAGGAAGTTTATCAGGAAAATTTCTTACATTGTAATGTGTAATGAGTACCATTTAAAACTTCTGTACTAATCGAGGTGACGTAGTGGTACACCATCGGGATGAACTGGGTTCGATTCTCGGCTCGGCCATCCTAATTTCAGTTTTCCATGATTCCCCTAAATTACTCCAGACGAATGCGTGGGATGGTTACTTACAACGGGCCATCGGCCGATTCCTTCCCCGTTCCCTCTTCCCTGAGAAACTTGCTCCGTCTCTAATGATCTCGCTGTCAACGAGACGTAAAGTCCTAACTACCTACCTATATACCTACCTAAGTGCCATACATGCTATAATTTGTTGGTACTACTTGCGAGGGACCGGTGGAGTGGAGTTGAGAGATTTGGACGTCTCTTAACATAGAAGTCTTGAGAGCTGATGAGGATGAAGTGAGGTGATTATGATGCAGTTCCGGAATGCAAGGGCGGGGACACGGGAGATCCCCGAGAAAACCCGCCGGTCAACGACATCGTTTGGCACGATCCCCACGTGAGAAAATCCGGAAGCGACTCCATCGATAATCGAACCCGGTTCACGAGACGAGTAGTCACTACAATACCGCAACGGACCAGTGAATCGGCAAATTAAAAACGAACAGGTTTTTGAGAAATAGTCATGTATTTCAAAACACGGTAGTTACATGAGAAGACAAGAAGAAATAGATTAAATTCACGAATGCGATAATTAAAAGGCAGAATCTTACGACAGGTACACGGTGCCAACTACAAGTTTTCGCAGTGAGGTGTAATATTTCTTCGAATGAAAAGCCCAATATGGCCTCGTCGCCTCGCACGTTTAACTGTGTTGTTTGCGGAAAGCTAAGGGCAAAATGTGAGCGATTACGTAGGCGAAGGAGAGGCGAGCGTCGTTTCCAACCCACGTCCCCATTCAAAAGGCGCGCGCAAGGACTGCCTCTTGTCATTGACAGGAGNGGGCCTTACGTAACCAACGATGTTCCTGTGCGGGAGGTGTAAGCCACGCCTTGTGCAAGTGTCCCGGCAACCCACTCTTCCTGCTGCCGCTGGAGACTTCAATGCTCGGCACGCGAAGTTACCCTCCCAACAAACTCACTGACAGGCTTTTCGATGTGAAAGGTAATCTCGCATCGAGCTCCACGGAGCCACATCCGATAAACCTAGCAGATATTGTCGTTGGCTGAGTGTTTGTCTTTGAGTGTTTCCGTATCTCCCAAATCTTGCACTCCTATCTCGTCCATCTTAGGGGAGGCAAGAGGCGCCTGTAGTTTCAACTTGGAAGTTAATCCCTCATTGATAGAGGCCCTATCATTTCACATCATACAACACCATCATAGACTTCACAATATATGTTGTTCACGGTAAAGTGAACACTGTGTAAGATCGTGCTTAAAAATTACTTGCAGCATGTTTGTATCCTTTCGCCAGTTGTTAATATGGAAATTGCCATGTGACTAATAAACACAGAGTATACATTTTATAACGCTCATAGTTGAACGCCTGAGGCCACAATATAATATAAATGTTTAGTTGTCATGCCTGCTGGGAGGACCTTAAAAAGTTCTCACTTTACCGTACCGTGAAAAGTTTATACTCGGTTTACTCGGGCAGAAGGGATTTGTGTATTGGCTGTTCGGCTCTTCCACACGGACTCAAGCCACCCAAGTGCTAAATGTACACTATTGTTTCAGGTATGTCCAAGACGCTTCTGATCAGCGAAGGTCCTATGTTATATGTGGAACTAAAATAGACTTCTAAGGTACCTAACATCCTAGGAGATTACAACGTGAAATAAGAGAGTCTCTACTAATTGTTTACTATTCCCAGCCCTAGGTATTATGCTAATATTACGGTTAACGTGAATGTATCTGAAATCAACATTTGAAAATATTCCCAGACCAGAACAACGCTTGGCAAAAACACTAAGTTGATTATATTCAGGAATATTTGAAATATTTATGAGAATTAGTTATTTGTCTTGAAGTCTTACCGAAAATGTAATGAGCTAACCTCCGAGGCGTAGATTGTTCGAGTGTCGTCTCAAATTTAGGGGGTTATGGGTTCGAATACTGGGCGAAACACGGACATGTAAGCTGTAAGGTAAATTTGAGCCAAATACGTAAACCGCTCGCAGGTTTTAAATATGGGTAGTTTTTTAAGGGTAATGTACTTTCATCCAACAATAAACACGGCTAGAATGATATGCATTGCTCATTTAGGATGCTTGTGCCTACATTCTTACTGACTCTACGCTTTCTTAGACGTAAATTTTTGGCTTCTTTAGATCACGTCTTAAAAATTTTCTAGCAACCGTGTAAACTTCGTTGCACCAATGCCGATTACATAAAGAAAATAAAAACAACCATTTATTTGGAATTCTTCAAATACAGCGCTGGAAGTAAAGCACAATTGGGAACTATATTAAAGCCACAGAAGTAGCAGCCAAATTAGTATTCATCTTTTGTGTCGTATAGTGAACGACCATGCAATTTACATAGTGAGATGTCTCCAAAAATTATACATAAGCGGACACAAATATAAAAAAAAAATACATTAAGAAATGTTAAAAAGTAATTTCAGTGTATGGGCGTACGTTTTTAACTGAAGACATCGTTNAAAAAAAAAATACATTAAGAAATGTTAAAAAGTAATTTCAGTGTATGGGCGTACGTTTTTAACTGAAGACATCGTTCGCTTGGGTTGAAATGTTTGCTGATTTAAGCTCAAAATGTGGACTGTGATGCATAACATACAAGGTCGTGAGATTACAAATGCGTTTCTGGAGATACTTCCAGACAGAGTTGCACAATGGACAACTTGCAGATAACCTGCGTCGTTCCCACCGGAAGCGCAAGCATTTCACGTAACCGCTCGTCCGTCCTCACGCTCTCACGTCCTCCAGCTGAGCCGGCGGTTCACATCCGCTCACATCGAGCATAATTGTCGTCCTTCTGCGCCGCTAAGAAAGTAAGATGGATCCCTAAAACACGTGTGTTGTGTGTCCGACGTTTTTGAAAAGCGGGGTCAGTAATAGCCGGGTAATACACTATGTCATGTTCCCTAAAAGCTATTCGCGATAAAGTTAGCACTTTTGAAGTCAAGCTTAGAAAAAATTAAATTTTCCTACCAGTACATATTTTAACGGGCGTACAGAATGACGTATGCCCAGTAAAGTTGGCAACGATGGAAGGAAAGTAGTTCCATGTCTTTAAGTCGAATGAAAAGTGTCGAGTTGTAATTTGAAATAACTTTAACTATTTCTTCAGCTTTCTGTTTTTTAATGCATCTAAGTGTAAAAATTAGCATATTTGTAAAATATGTACTTTTCTAATGATTACCGTTTCATTTGACCGACGCATGAATAAAGGGATAAGGCCCATGGCAGTGTTAATTTTACTTAAGGCGGAAGAATACACAACGTGCGTACAAATTGATCTTAAGCAGGGATTTTAAAAGTTNCAGTGTTAATTTTACTTAAGGCGGAAGAATACACAACGTGCGTACAAATTGATCTTAAGCAGGGATTTTAAAAGTTCTCAGTTTACAGTGAACAGCCTTTACAAGCCTGTACAGTACGTCACTGCAGCTGTTACGCCAGTTTGTAAGGCAGTCAGCAAATATTCTCAATTTGTCTACTAAAAAAAATTACGTGACTATCTGTAATAGGTCTTTTTACTTTTAGCCGGCATGTAAAACGTTAAAAATAATAAATATTTTAATAGTGGTCCTCTCGAGGGGTCCTATCTTGGCGAATTTATGTGATTTCAGCAGCAGCTCTCAAAAACTTTGAAATTACATACACTATTTAAAATTGATTATATTTCCAAGGCCGGATAAAGTCAGTAGTCTATAGCGACCTTCACAACAAGGCACATTCAAAGAAATGGAGGCTGACATCGTGCTTAATGAATATTCATTGTCAGTACAGCGTTACATAAGTACATAGTATAGTGATAAAAGTATCACACATTATTGAAAGGCAATTTTGTGATTGAACGGAGGCCTACATGTCCACTATTTACGTGTGGAGTTCCTCCGCTAACGCGAGCTGTACAGAGTTGTTAGCAACTATTGCGACGATTCCTATGTGTTTACTCTGTTGTCGCGACATGTGTCCGGTCTTTCCAGTACTTTCCACGCATTCTGCTGCGAATGTTACGTAATATGTCATATGTTGTTAGCTAGGCCACTCTTCCTGAAAATTTAAACTTTATCGAAGACGACTTTGTAGAATTTGTACGTTTCCTCACAATAATGTGAACTTCGCGATTGTTTCTATGCATTATTAATACCAATAACTTTTCATATTTCGAGATACATATACTGTAATGAAAAAAAATTTGAGGAGAAATTCACTAAAAATATTTTAAAAAAATAAATTAATGTTTTCCGTAATATATAGAACATTTTTCGTTTGTCTGAGCAAAATTTTCTCCGACGGGTTANAAAAAATAAATTAATGTTTTCCGTAATATATAGAACATTTTTCGTTTGTCTGAGCAAAATTTTCTCCGACGGGTTATTTTACAAGTCTCGCGTGGCTTAAATTGATACAAACTAGTGTGCCAGTTTACATGTGTCCGAAAACAATCTGTCATTTGAAAATATGCATAAACAGACGTTATTTGTATAACAAGGCGAAAATACTTTACAGTGAGACAGAGGTGAAGTTCTACCAAATAATTGTAACCAATTCTTAGATAGTGGCAGTGAAACATCTGTTTAGCAGACAGTGTTTAGACAGGGCATATTTTGTACAAAAAAGTACTAGTAAGCGGGCGCAAGAAGTTTTGTTACATTTTACTCCTGAAAAGCCCATATACATGAATTCGGAAAGTAGCTCCTAGAGCCATAAATAACTCATGTAATCAGAATCTATAGGCCCTACCATTTCGAAAAATTCCCGGGACTTTAGTGAACTAATGTGCTTGGCACTAATCTTAGATGGTCATCCAATTAGCCAGATTCATATCAGACTATAAAGTTCAGAATTACTATTAACGAGTAATATTCGGATGTTATATTCTGAATGTGGTATTTTGTAGTGACAATATGAAACAGCAAATGTTCAATTTAATAATTAATCTTAATATTGACACCCGCTATCGGTTTTCCACAAGAGCCTGAAACTACGAAAGGTTCACATATGCATAATTTTTCTGTCAAAATAAATTATGCCTGCATGCAGCGGCGCGATCACTGAAGAACGGGAAATTTCGCAAATTAATTTTAGGAAACGCTGGACTTCAAACAAACGTGTGTCTTTATTTAAGTCTGCAATCGTATTGCAGTTAATTAGCAACGCCGTGGGTGTCTCAAAGCCATTAACAGATTTCCAAGAAGCCAAGGACAGGAAACGGTGCCTCCTGGGGACTGTAGTCCCTGAACAGATAGCCGAGGCTCGATAATAAACAGAACAGTGGACTCTAGCTAGACTACAGGTCGTTGAACTCGAGAAATATTTCCGTCCCAAGCGGTTAAGTGTTTGTTGTTACAATGGGAAAAGATAGAAAAAAAGAACGTCTTTGCACAAAAAGACAAAACTCAAGTGGAACTCCCAGTTAAGGTCATTTCGCGCAATTAAATATTTATTTTATTCAATCACTTGTATTAAATTTATTGAACGAAAAATTACATAATTTGCCTGAATGAATTGCTTTCAATAATCTTTCAAGTCTCCACATAGAAATTTGTCACCAAATTTTTTAATGAAACCAGTTACCAAAAGCAAATTTTTACAAGTATCTACGACTCATGCACGACACGAAAATAATTGGTTAAACCGCAACAAATGTTCTTCATATTATTGCACATTTTCATTTTTAAAAATATGCTTGTTTATTTTGTAACAACTTTATATGTATGCAGACTGCTGTATTATTATGAGATCACTTCCATAAATATTGTCAGAAAAGCAGTTTATATTACTCCGCGTGTCTACGCACTTGCGAAGTAGGCCTACTGGTTGGTTTGCCAGTCACATAAATTATAACACTGAATAGTAGGGTCTCTTTTCACGACGCATGTGTTGACGACTGGCAAATCAACCAGTAGGTCTACTTCGCAAGTGCGTAGACACGCGGAGTAATACAAACCACCGNTGTGTTGACGACTGACAAATCAACCAGTAGGTCTACTTCGCAAGTGCGTAGACACGCGGAGTAATACAAACCACCACCTTGGAATGGATAGAGTGTGCGCACGGGGAAAGAAGTCCGCAAACTGTAACTCATCCAGAACCAGTGCACACAATNCCTTGGAATGGATAGAGTGTGCGCACGGGGAAAGAAGTCCGCAAACTGTAACTCATCCAGAACCAGTGCACACAATTGGGTACACAATACACAGGAAGGTCATTTTCTGCCAGCACCGAACGCTGCGATACTCTTGACTTTGGGTAACTGATTAGTAAAACGGGCTTCTGGCAGAGGTTATGAATGATTCACGTGACTACAAAATGCATCTTATTTACACCCACAAACTTCAGCAGCAAGTTAATCACGAAAAAAGNTGAATGATTCACGTGACTACAAAATGCATCTTATTTACACCCACAAACTTCAGCAGCAAGTTAATCACGAAAAAAGAAAGTGAAAACATATGATCTCTGGTTTAAAGTGAATCGTAAGGGCGATGCGCGTCTTTGAAGCTGGCTGGACCTGAAGCACCAGTTTGTTACAAATAATGAAGAAATTATTTAAGACTGAACACTCGGGTGTCTTTATAAGGTTAAAAGTTTAAAGTGACATGCGGATTAAACATCCATCTACTGAATACCAATTTTGCTACAGCGTTATGTAGATTAGATCGAAATAAGGATAGCAACCGTGATTAATTATATATAAGTGCTGTGGTGTTTACATATATTTGTCCCGTTACAAATTATCCAGACACTCAGTGTTCCATCTTGAATATTTTCTCCGATAACTGCAATAAACAAGTGCTCAGGTTGATCTCCAAATATGTGTACCGCCTTTAGGACTCACTTTATACCATAGGTCGTATAATATGTTTCCACCTTATTTTTTGTGATTGACCTACTGCCGAGGTTTAATTTAGGTACAACCTGTAGAACTAGACATGAAACCTACTATAACTAGTAAGTTGTAACAACTTAACGAGAGAGGCCATGGTGGCTGTGCGATCAGACTGCTCGCCTTCCACCAAGGCGAACCGGGTTCAATCCCCGGCCGCGTCACTCCCGGATTTTTCCAAGTGGGGCTCGTGCCGGACGATGCCACTGGTCGGCGGGTTTTCTCGTGGATCTCCCGTTTCCCCCGCCCTTGAATTCCGGCGCTGCTCCACTATCACTTCATTTCACCCTCATAGGCTCAAAAGACCTCGTCGTTAAGAGCCGCCCAAGTCTCTCAATTCAAACCAACAAGTGTCGCGTCGACTTTAAAGAGCACGCGAGAATTTCTTTTGCAACACATTGAAACCGTTAAGTTAAAGTGGGTCCGAAAGAGTTAATGCTGAAAGATTGTTCAGTAGGCGGAAGTGGGACGGTAGTTGAGGGTGAAATGAGGTGACAATGGAGCAGCGCTTGAATGCAAGGGCTGGGGAAAAGGGGAGAACCCCGATAAAACCCACCGACAAGCGGCATCGTCCAGCACGATTCCCACCTGCGAAAATCCGTGGGAGTGACCCGGTTCCGCCTTGGTGGGAGACGGGTAGACTAACTACTACACTACCGCGGCCCCGTGTGGGAGGCGAGGTCGACCAGGGAAGAGGACGCCAGGGGCGACGTATACGTACCGGAGGCGGCTCGGAGCCGAAGCCCTCGGACGGCGTGTACTCCTTGACGGTGACGGTGGACAGCGAGTCCGCCTGCGCCTCTTGCTGCTTGTCCATGGTCGCTGGCTGCTGGAGGTGTGCGCTCCGAGCGTCGCGCTCGCCNTCCGCCGCCTATCCGGGTCAGCGCCTGCGCGCTACGCTCCTACAACACTGCGTCTACCTCCCCCTGGGCAACACTCACGCCACAGAGCAAGGAAGACGACACTCGATGCTATTTTGGTGGGCCCTTGTTTTACTCTATGTTCGGGCTATTATCTAGAATTTGATGCCAACACTGTAACTCTTAAACATAATTATTTCAGTTTTCAGAAAGACGTTTTAATTATTGCTAATATGCATTTGTTAAAAACGTTATAATTAAATGCTGTATTTACAAATGGAAACGGGGAACTAAACATGTGCTTAACAATTAATGGTTGATAATACATGGGTTGACTACAGTGCAACTACAAAATATATGAACCCGTTTATTAAAATGCTTATTATACATCTCTTTTTCTTTTAAAAATGAATTGTCGCTTATAATAATAATTCTTGTACCATTTATTCTTAGACAATCAGCATTTTAAAATTCAATAAAGCTCAATTCCTGCAAATTGATTGCAAACGATCATAACAACTGAAACAAAACAACTCAACGCTCTGGCACTGACTTTGCATGCTTACATTAAAATCATATATTTTATAAATGATGATAAGAATGATTGAACTTAATTTACTTATGACTTAAAGTATATTTAAGAATAAAATGGTATTCTTTATAAAATATACATATTTCTTTATTAGTGGGCATTATTCTCATTTTTCAACTGTTGGCGGAGTCATTCTACCCTATGATATATTGTGCCACGAAATCCTTACAGAGTTTCGACCCCCTGACTCAGACCCGACGCGCACTCCGCGACTTGCATGGCTGCATCTGCCAAGGTGCGCGTACAATGCCACAGAGTACGCGAATGTACAGAGGCGAAACAGCCTCTTAAGGCCCGTGCGTGCTTACCCAGCGTTTTTTCCCGCGTCATAGGCCAAGAAGCGCAGGAGCAATAAGGGCGACACTGCCTCGCCGCGCATCGAGTACGCCATCGCCACTAAGCGCGGCGCTCTGAATTGACGTACGGTGCTATTGCCGCTCTGCGTGTCCCTGTTTTGGTTCTAATTTCGAGATACGCGATACGTGTCCTTCCGCCATGTGCAAACAAATCGTACGTCAAGTCTAGAAAAAACAACAAAGGGAATCCACGCACAATATTTATGCGCTGGACTCTCTCTCTATATATATAAATATATATATATGCATGCCTGCACCTAACTATGAAATATATTTCTACCACTTTAACCTGAAAACCTAATTGTATTGATAGGGAACGTTCACTTACATACAACGTACCTAAAGCTCGCGGCTAGCGGACGGACGGATGCAGCCTGTTGTAACACCGGTCTGATGCAAGTGAGTGAAGTGCGCTGGCAGAGATACCAACCCACCGAGTGAAGGATTTTCGACGAGTTTCTTGAGGCGGGACCTGTGGGTGCCAGTCACCCTTGAATGACGACGTGGAATGGAAACGGCGACAGAATGCCGAAGCGGGAGAAACGGGAGCACCTCGATAAGCTGACCAGTCGAATGCAATGTCCGCCGTGTTCCNCGACAGAATGCCGAAGCGGGAGAAACGGGAGCACCTCGATAAGCTGACCAGTCGAATGCAATGTCCGCCGTGTTCTCCACGTACGTTCGAAAATGCAGACGTGACCCCCGCCGAGTACCGAGCCCGGATCGCCGTGGTGAGAGGCCGGAGCACTAGCCGCATGGCTGCAGCGGCCCCTTCTACTCTGCGAATCTCAATTAAGCCGCTGCTGACTGGCTGGTCGGCCGAATTAAGTGGTTTTCATCGCCCCGCGATAGTGGGATTCACAGCTATCAAGTGGAAACAGCCATTAAAGCAGTGAAGTTGAACAGCCCAAGTAATTAGTAGCTTGCAGCCTGCTTCCGCAGACGCGCTTTTAAGGTAAGTACACGCAGGAGAGATATTCGGGCGGGCTCTTAACATCGAGGTCTCGAGAGCGAATGAGGTTGAAGCGAGGCGAGCGTGGAGCGACGCCGGAGTGCAAGGACGGAAGAAATGGGAGATCCTCGGGAAAACCCGCCGATTAGCGGCATCGTCAGGCACGATTCCCAAAAGCGAAAATCCGTTAAGCGACCCCGCAAGGAATAGAATCCTGTTCTCCTAGGTGAGAGGTGAGTAGTCTGACCACGACACCACCGCGGCCCCACCGCACGTCATACACGGGGTGATTTTTCAACGGTTTAGTTAAAAAAAAGTGCGAGGAAACCGCAAATAGCCTACAATTATGATTACAACGGATTAAGACTGTTCGCTTGAACAACGCTTGTTTACTGGCAATTATAGGCTGTTCAATGTTAACTGAGCAGTTTTTAAAGCCCCGAGGGGTCGCGGGGGTGCAGTGGTTAGACTGCTCGCCTCCCAACAAGGCGAA
The DNA here is from genome assembly GCA_002778355.1 of Clitarchus hookeri. Classification (NCBI taxonomy): domain Eukaryota; kingdom Metazoa; phylum Arthropoda; class Insecta; order Phasmatodea; family Phasmatidae; genus Clitarchus; species Clitarchus hookeri. Next base: position 320,718 of record NQII01000661.1, read on the forward strand.
CCGGGTTTCGATTCCCGGCGTTTTTAAGAGCAGCCCAATTTTTTTCACTCACTCACTCATTTAAAGCCCTGCTTAGGACATACTTTTCCTCCGTGTTGTATGCTTCCGCCGTACGAGAAAAATTAACTTTACCATGGATCGCCTCACTTTATTCATGCGCCTTACAAGTGAAACGGTGTAATTTTTAGGAAATTAAATGTTTTTTAAAAAAAGAAAATAAATGGACTTACGTATATTAAACAAGAAAACTCACTTCAGTAGCCATAAATTTAAATATTACACTCTCAATACAATGTCAAGTCGTCGAACAATTTTTCTTAATTAGCTACTAACTTAACTGGGAGCTTGCTTGCCCGTGTGTACATACAGATATAGGCAGTTATTATTATTATTTTTTCGAAGATTGAAATTAAAAGTGTTTTATTTACTGTGAAAAGTCTTTAGGTACATGTTAGTGTGAAAATAGTCTAGCCTATGTGGTGGAAAGGATGCACATTGGCGGTAAGAAGAAATTTAACAGTGCTCTCTCGAAAATATTCACAAACCGAGTTAAATGCACATGCCATATCTCGAAACCTTTAAATGACATCTGGAAGCAGTAATAATAAAATCACTATTATTATCCTCATACGACAGCAAATTGCACGTGCCTCAAATTGTCAATAACGCACAAGTAGTAGTAACAAACGAACGAATTCTCAAAGGCGCTAGACACGAAAACAGTAAACAATCAAGATATTTAAAAAAAAAAAATGTATTCTACGCAGGAAGTAATTTGACGGTGCAGCCAACCTGAACCTGTTTTGCATTTACGAAGCACGTGAACAGAACGTTTTATAAGGACGGAGCCACCAAAAGCACATCACACAACAGTCAAGGCCTGAAGGGGTATGCAGTTTCCCCGTATTGCAACGGACCATGAAGGGCCCTTATAAGTCTAGTGTAGAAAATTTACAGCGAAGTGCGACAAAGTCGTGCACGTTTCGAAGGTATTCAGTTAGCATGTCTTCAAACACGTCAGTCTGGAAGCATAATTATTTTTCCTGTTCAACAAAAGCAAAATGAAGGTTTTTTTTTCCTTCAAATATTAAATTGATTTATTATATTCCAAGTTACTTATTCGAAAACATGAACAGCAGATCGAATAAACTGCAAGTCACTGGTTAGATATTTTTAATGAACATTCTTATGCACGTAGCTGCATCCTTACTGTTACCGAAGGCTTAACTTGACCCCCTCTTCCGTTTAAACTACTTAGTATGAAATACAGCAACTTCCATCGGGATCCAAGGTTTATCGTGGTCCTTTAGTGGGTTTGACGATCACTAGTGCATATTACCACAATTTAATGATACCAGAATAGTTTTTGCTCTATTACTTGCGTAGGTCAGTCCGATAGCGTTGGGTGCTATATATATTTTTTGGTGTCACATTTCCATTTCAAGGCACCTTTTAGTTAGCAGCTATGAAAACGATGACCTGAAACTGTATTTTAACCATGGCTGAATTAATAAATCAAGTTACAGGGTTGACTTCTGTGTACATGTAGCAAATATCTTAATGGTAACGCGGAGAACTTAAAAAAAAAAAGAGGTGAAACAACTGCTTATACTTCGAAATCCAGTCGCACATGGAGGCAAAAATGGCTTCACTGGCCAGCAAAATGTTGGAATGGCGTTCGCCAATCAGCGCCTGGTAACCTACTCGCCANTCCTGGCAGCCTACTCGTCATCCGGCCGCCCAGCCAGTAGGGAACAACAGCACGCAGTACGCAGCACGCAGTAGCAAATCGGACACAAGGCCAGTTCCCAGAGCCACGCGCAGCCAATCAGAGAACGGGGTTACGCCGCATCAAAGGAACTGCCACGCCACTTCGTGTCTCTGTACACATCTGCTCTATGATGGTGTTGGGCGGATGAAGCAACTTGTGAAACTGGCCGCAGGTACTCAAGGTCGTCGAGTCAATGACTGGTATCTTCAACGTGTTTCGCCACACAGGACCAGTGTTTTGTCTACACGCTGGCTACATAACTTTGCTCGCGTGCGCTAACGTGTCATTCATTCTCCCTCATAAATGCTATATTTTTCTAAGAAAACACATTTCTAGTTTTTTTTTTGTATGCGGTGTTGACGCTGTGTTCTTACTTACAGAATTCGGTTATTTTCAGTTTAGTTAGTTCGTTAGCCTATTAGTTTTAACGATTTTAAAATATTAAAAATGTACTTTGTGAAAATTTCAGCACTGTAATTTTGAACGTTATGTTACACATAAATTTATATAACCACCGGTTATGTTTATTTAATCTGCAAGATTTTTTTAATGCTGTCACTACTTGATTCACGTCTTTTGAAAGAAAAAAAAACTAATTGTAAAAAAAAAAATGTGCTGTGAGTTAAATCGTTTTAACGTGCAAACGAAGAATGAAACATCTATGTTGGTAATTTAACCTATGGTTGGAGGAGTTACTGGATTTAAATCCTGGGTAACGTATTATTGTAACTTTTTTTGCAAATGTTTATTTAATTTAGTGTGAAAGGCACCTCCCACTAATCATTTAGACTAAGATCATAAGGGCACTAAATTAACATATGTTTTAAAACTTTCCTCTAAGTCACGCGTATACATTTTACGGAACATTCTTTTACATAAAACATAAGAAAGTCAGAATAACATGTTACCAGCAATTATTTTTAATTGACGGCATTTTTACATAAGGAAATCATTTGTCTTTACTATGGTCATAAATCATTTTCTTGCTATCAGTGGAAATTGTTAACAGTGTATGTAAGTAGGTAGAGACTCTTTGGTATTAGAACTTTACGACGTGTGGTCACATGACGACCTGTGACAGCAATGCAGATAATGAGTCTCTTGAGAAAGTTCACTCATTTAGAGATACTGGTGTTGCACTCTGCACGTTGGATTTGCTGCGTATTTTTTTACTCTCGGCAGAATGAGTATGTAGGAAAAAATTCCCAAGTAGACTTTCAGATGCAAAAAAACCATTGTTTTGTGAGTTTTGAAAGCGGCATTGAAGCGGAAACAATGAACAATGTGTGTTTTGCTGTGCGTTACTTTTATCAAACTTCAGAAGAAAAGGAGACGTTAAGTTTGATATTTTAAACATATGACTGTACAGTCTGTAGTTTTGGGCAATTTGTAAACGGAGGGCTGTATCCCTGCTCTACTTTAAGTCACCAAACAACATGCGTATTTCTGCAAAAATAATTTCCCACCATTACTCGTTAATGGCATGAAATATTTTCTTGAGATAATTCTGGAAGGTCAGGTGTGTGGGAGGAAAAATCTAACAATATGAAATACCACACTATATGTATTTCCAATCCTTCCAAATAAATCGAAATGCTTTAAACTAACGGCTTTGTAACATAAAAAACGGAAGGTAGAATACACATTATTTACAACTCGTTGACAGTTGTACATATATCTCACCGCAAAAATAGTTAAAATGTTAGTTGATGGGAAGATAATATTGATTTTTCGTAGAATATTAAGAAACGTTTTTTTCCCAAAAGGTTTGTGATACAACAAAATTATAAAAATATTTTTGTGCCGCTAACTGCTGTGTGGCGGAGAGAAAAATTTACTTAATCTCTCTGAATGACCAAGAATTATACCGAATTCAGTTCCTCATCGAGTGTTTGTGTGTCTACACGTCACATCCTGGCATGAAGCTAATAACATAGTTTTAATGTATTTTCAGTATTCCTCTGACTGCGGTGTCTTCGTCCATGTTGCCTTACTCGTTGCGAAATCAAGAGAACTGTTGAAGCAAATCTATTCTTATAGTACATCAGGCTTCTTCGTCATGACAGTGCAAAGCTGGTCTGGTTCAAGTTCTATACTACCTTCAACACAATTGTTCAGGTAGGTGTCATCTCTTGCTTTCGATTTCCTTATCGACACCTAATACATAATGATAAGATTCTTCAAATCGTATTGGAAGAAGCTTCAATAACAACGTTTCTGTGGGAATAAAAATCTGTATATTTTAATGCTGTCAGAAAAAAAGAGTTCATTTAGTTTTATCGTACAACCACTACAGTAATTATAATCATGGACAATAATATGTATTTTATATAGCAGCCTTATGTTAAGGTTATACTTTAGCAGTACAATTTATGCAATTTCTCGTTGAAAATAATTATTGTTCTGTCACAAGCGAGCAGTGCAAGCAGCGTTTGACTTCAAGTAATAACAGTTTAATGAAATTCCGTTCACTCGTGTGCCTACTTCTTTGCATAGTAATGTTATTTTTTATAATTAATACTTTAATTCATAAACAAAATTAAAACCTGCATAAATGTATATTTCTCAGAAGATCTTTTGAGCAATAGGTAGGTAGGTAGGACTTAACGTCTNAAATTAAAACCTGCATAAATGTATATTTCTCAGAAGATCTTTTGAGCAATAGGTAGGTAGGTAGGACTTAACGTCTCGTTGACAGCGAAGTCAATGAAGACGAAGCAAGTTGCCCAGAGAAGCAGGAACTTACAAGGCCATGACTTTTAGAAACGAACCTTCCTCGGGAAACCAATAAAAAAACTGAAAGCAGTATGGCCGGATCGGGAATTGAACTCAGGTCCTTACGAATGCTAGTCCGAAGGTTAGCCTCTGCGCTGCTTCACTCAGTCATTCGAGCAGTGGTCACGGTGGCTGAGCGGTTNGAATGCTAGTCCGAAGGTTAGCCTCTGCGCTGCTTCACTCAGTCATTCGAGCAGTGGTCACGGTGGCTGAGCGGTTGGCCTGCTCGCCTCCGACAATGGCGAAGCGGGTTCAGTCCCCGGCCGGGTCACAGGAGTTTTCGCACGTTGGAATCGGGCCGGACAATGCCGCTGGTCGGCGGGTTTTCTCGGGGATCTCTCGTTTCCCCCCGCCCTTTCATTCCGGCGCTGCTCCATACTCACCTCAATCGGCTCTCAAGACCTCAATGTTAAGAGCCGCCCAAATCTCTATACACGTCTTCACATCATTTGAGCAACACAAAAAATTTAAGTCGTGCTCATGGGGGCTCGGTTTCAAAGGAATCATTGAAATTCTAACGATATAAGTGATTAAAACTGGAATTCAGAAGAAATAACTAATAATTATTAATCACAATTTACACAACGGTTTTCTCTTAATACATAATATCCCTTTATACGAACATTTATGTTACTTTAATTAACCACTTCTTCACTAAACTGTAGTTATACTGAACATAACAAAAAATTTAAAATTTACTCACAGAAATTTGTTAAATTTTACCTAGGGAAATGAATAAAAATTTAGTTCTACATAGTAAGTAAAACATTTTACGAAATAAATAAAGGCCAAAGAAGAAATGGAACAAATAAAAGTGTTGAACAATTGCATGAAAACGGAAGGTAGACTTTCAATATTTTTCTTAATGCAACTTTTTGTGCATTTTTTAGGTGGTAGAGTTTTGCAATAGCACTTCCCTTCCTCGGCATAGCCAAATCATATGTTCATATTTTTAAAACATATTGTAATAAGTGAAATTCAGTCACTAAAACAATTAGTAGTTTTTCTGTGATTCCACTGCAGCAGTTTTAACACACTTTCAGTCGATTTTCAGTGACTCTAAGAAGTTTCCATTGTTTCAAACTAAGGCCGGTACGCAAGAAACGCAAGAAACGCAATGACGCAAACAGTCCAACGTACGTATTTCAAAGATATAGCCTACTCTATACACTACGCAGGACGCAAGAACGCAACGCAAAAGTTGCTGAAATTTCAACTTAACTGCGTTTGTACTAGAGTAACCTTTATATACCTATACCTATATATAGGCCACTCTAATTTTTGCTTGCGTTTGCGCTCTCTAATTAACAGTGTTCGATTGCAAAAATCGTTTTACATTCGTACAGAAAGCTATGATTTTCAGTTATTATTATATTATTTGCTTGTACAATGGATTTATGCCTACATTTATGCGTTGAATCATNAATGCTAGTCCGAAGGTTAGCCTCTGCGCTGCTTCACTCAGTCATTCGAGCAGTGGTCACGGTGGCTGAGCGGTTAGCCTGCTCGCCTCCCACAATGGCGAAGCGGGTTCAGTCCCCGGCCGGGTCACAGGAGTTTTCGCACGTTGGAATCGGGCCGGACAATGCTGCTGGTCGGCGGGTTTTCTCGGGGATCTCTCGTTTCCCCCGCCCTTTCATTCCGGCGATGCTCCATACTCACCTCAATCGGCTTTCAATACCTCAATGTTAAGAGCCACCCAAATCTCTATACACGTCTTCACATCATTTGAGCAACACAAAAAATTTAAATCGTGCTCATGGTGGCTCGGTTTCAAAGGAATCATTGAAATTCTAACGATATAAGTTATTAAAACTGGAATTCAAAAGAAATAACTAATAATTATTAATCACAATTTACACAACAGGTTTCTCTTAATACATGATATCCCATTATACGAACATTTATGTTACTTTAATTAACCACTCCTTCACTAAACTGTAGTTATACTGAACATTACAAACAATTTATAATTTACTCACAGAAATTTGTTTAATTTTACCTAGGAAAATGAATAAACATTTAGTTCTAAATAATAAGTAAAATGTTATTTTACAAAATAAATGAAGGCCAAAGAAGAAATGGAACAAATGACAGGGTTGAACAATTGCATGAAAACGGAAGGTAGACTTTTAATATTTTTCTTAATGCAACTTTTTGTGCATTTTTTAGGTGGTAGAGTTTTGTAATAGCACTTACCTTCCTCAGCATAGTCAAATCACATGTTGATCTTTTTAAAACATATTTTAATAAGTGAAATTCAGTCACTAAAACAATTAGTAGTTTTTCTGTGATTCCACTGCAGCAGTTTTAAAACACTTTCAGTCGATTTTCAGTGACTCGAAGAAGTTTCCATTGTTTCAAACTAAGGCTGGTACGCAAGAAACTTAAGCACGCAAGAAACGCAATGACGCAAACAGTCCAACGTACGTATTTCAAAGATATAGCCTACTCTATACACTACGCAGGACGCAAGAACGCAACGCAAAAGTTGCTAAAATTTCAACTTAACTGCGTTTGTACTACAGTAACCTTTATATACCTATGCATATATATAGGTCACTCTAATTTTTGCTTGCGTTTGCGCTCTCTCATTAACAGTGTTCGATTGCAAAAATCGTTTTACATTCGTACAGGANTCGATTGCAAAAATCGTTTTACATTCGTACAGAAAGCTATGATTTTCAGTTATTATTATATTATTTGCTTGTACAATGGATTTATGCCTACATTTATGCGTTGAATCATAGAGAGTATAATTAAGTATTTAAATATTTTTGTATATCTGTCTTGCTGAAAAAAATTAATATTCTTGGAAATTCTTTATTCGGGCATCTAAGAACTATATACCAGTAACTTAACAAAGCTCAAATTTTTAAAATAATTCCTACACTAAACAAATGTGTTTGAAAAAAGGGAAAACATGTTCACTGAAAAGCAATATGGAAATAAATTTTTGTACTTCTTTGATATTTTATTTTTGCAATGTTGGTAACTTCTTGCGTCTTACAATGTTTATAAACTATCGTAATTTTCTTGCGTTGCGTCGTTGCGTTCTTACGTTTGTTGCGTAGTTTATGAACCCAGCCTAACAGTGCTATAAAAAAAATTGCGTTACGTGAAGCGCCCTAAAAACTTGCGGGAACAGAGCTTTCGAACTATTTTTTGCTAAATTTGTAGCAGCATTCGTCAGAGCTCTCAGATCAGAGCGCTACGTTCAAGTCTAGCCGTGCGTTCCTACGGGCGCCTTGTGGTTGGAAAGTAGAAAGTTTCCCGCCCGGCTGCAGTAGAAGCTCGGCTCGCCTAGCGCGTCCACGGAGTACGCAAGTACACAGCAGCGCCGCGGCGGTCTAGTGGTCAGACTACTCGCCTCGCACCTAGGTGGAACCGGGTTCGATTCCCTGCGGGNCAGCAGCGCCGCGGCGGTCTAGTGGTCAGACTACTCGCCTCGCACCTAGGTGGAACCGGGTTCGATTCCCTGCGGGGCCGATCCCGCATGCGGCACTCGTGCCGGACGATGCCGCTGGTCGGCGGGTTTTCTCCGGGATCTCCCGTTTTGGCGCTGCCCCTTATCTCATCTCGCTTCACCCTCATCGCCACTCAAGACTTTAAGAGCCGCCCAAACCTCTCCACTCCACACTCTACTCTGCGGCTCGGGCCGTTGCTGTGTGCCTGCCATAGTGATGAAAACGACCTGAAGGANAGCAGCGCCGCGGCGGTCTAGTGGTCAGACTACTCGCCTCGCACCTAGGTGGAACCGGGTTCGATTCCCTGCGGGACCGATCCCGCATGTTGCACTCGTGCCGGACGATGCCGCTGGTTGGCGGGTTTTCTCTGGGATCTCCCGTTCTGGCGCTGCCCCTTATCTCATCTCGCTTCACCCTCATCGCCATTCAAGACGTTAAGAGCCGCCCAAACTTCTCCACTCCACACTCTACTCTGCGGCTCGGGCCGTTGCTGTGTGCCTGCCATAGTGATGAAAACGACCTGAAGGAAGCGCTGTTGAAAACGTGGAGGGAATACGGTGTAGTGTGCGCATGCGAGCTACGCATTAGCCACTCCACCTGTCCCAACATCGTACTGCTTTTCTGCACTAGTTTTATTGCATCTATATGCTGTTCACGGTAAACTGAGCGCATTTGAGTGAGTGAAGAGATTTGGGCGGCTCTTAACAGCGAGGTCTTGAGAGCCGACGAGGGTGATTGAGGTGAGTATGGAGCAGCGCCGGAATGAAAGGGCAGGAGAAATGGGAGATCCCTGAGAAAACCCGCCAACCAGCGGCATCGTCCGGCACGATTTCCACATGCGAAAATCTAGGAGTGTACTGACCGGAGATTGAGCCCGGTTCTCCTTGGTGGGAGGCGAGCAGGCTAACCGCTCAACCACCGCGCTCCCGCGAAAATCGAGTGGCCCTAGACATGAGTAGAGAACCCATCATGTCGCGTTGTAATATGGTAACGTGGTAGTTGACATAGAAGCAGTATATGCTAGTTTCAAATGCATCATTGCACCTGCGCTCATGACACACCCTGGAGAAGTTTGAATCAATAGCACACTATCAGCACTCGGGTAACTTAATTCCGCGTGGACGTTCAGAACTAGGGGCCTGAATAATTACAGACTGAATGATAACAACTTAACATTATTTTTTTATTCCCATGATATGAAAACTTACATTATTCTTATTATCACTTGCTTGAGACTTTTGTGGATATAAATTGTTAGCCATGGTTTCCCAGATAAAATGAGTATTTTTTGCAGAATTTCGCTTTATTTCGTGTTTTAATTTAAATTCCGGTGTTATGCGGTGTATTAACTTGCATTCCTGCATTATTTCGGTTTCATCGCTATTCATCATATAATCTTGGCTCTATTTATGAGTCGGCTCTCAAGATCTCGCTGTTAAGAGCCGCTCAATTCTCTTCACTCACTCACCTTGAACTTGACTTCGAATACTCCAAAAAACTTTTTAGGGAAAAATTCAAAATTAANAATTCTCTTCACTCACTCACCTTGAACTTGACTTCGAATACTCCAAAAAACTTTTTAGGGAAAAATTCAAAATTAAAAAAATTTAAATTATGCATTTAATACATATATAAACTTATTTAGTTGGCAAGTCCCCTTTCTGTAAATAGGGAAATAGGTGAGAACCTTTAACCCTTTCAACCTTCTCATTAAAAGTCTAATGTTGTGCCAACAGTATTAAAATTACAAGTACAGAAAGTGTTTGTTATCTGTGAGCCATCAGTAACTTAAGTTGCTGTTAATGTAATATAGACTCTTATGCTATTAATATAAATGTAATATGAACTACTTTATAACAACGTGACCTCCTTGTTGTACTGTAAAAATAAAGGCGGTGTTTATGTTGCGACAAAACAAATTTTGTGTTGAATTGATGTTAACACTTGTGTAAATAATTTAAAATAAATTAAGTGCAGTTATTTTGTCACAAATATAAATATGACGTAAAAAAATTATGGCTGGTAGGGGGAAGGGGGGCGGACAAACCCGCGCCTTGAGTGCACGATGATCTCCACTTCACGTACTCCAACGCCCCAACAATAATGCTAACATATCTGACCTCGTTTCATTTTGAGGTTTTTCTACAACATTTAACGCCACCAAACAACAGTATCCTACTTCGTTATGTGGGAGTACTTTCATGAAATAAATGCATATTTAACACACATTAACTGCTTTGCAATGTTTGAAAGCTGATCTGAACTGAATTTAGTTATCATTGTATGCTCCAGCAATTAAATGGAATGGTTTCATTCTACGAGGTTATCGCTGTTCTCTAGAATCAGACATTTTACAATGTCAAGTCAGTGTAAACTGGTGTTGGCCGGACATTAATTTAAGGTCACAGTAACACAAATATTTTGTTATTCCTGTTATTTTTAGTGTAACACAGCATTTGGTTGCGGCAACATTATTTGGAAGATTTGTTAACATGAACACTTCAACAGTATATTTGCATTATAATAATATNATTTGGTTGCGGCAACATTATTTGGAAGATTTGTTAACATGAACACTTCAACAGTATATTTGCATTATAATAATATAAGACGTTTTAAATGCCTAAAATTATTAACTTTGTCACAACATTATTAATTTTACTACAACATAAATGTTTGAAGAAATTACTCAATAGTAATTTTTTGTTGCAACAACATTAGACTTTCTTTGTGTACACGATGTTATTAATTGATCAGGCCTTAGCTGGACGGCCTGCCTGATCACACCTTCAAACATTGAACCAGGGCACGAGCGTGATTAAAATAACACCTTGCGAAAGACAGTTGCAGAAACCCCCTCCGCCGGCCAGTAAATGGGACCGAAAATATTAAACAACGCGCCTGATATAGGCCAGCGTAATACTGGGAGTGAGGTCTTTTTGTCGTCGGGCCNGGACGGCCTGCCTGATCACACCTTCAAACATTGAACCAGGGCACGAGCGTTATTAAAATAACACCTTGCGAAAGACAGTTGCAGAAACCCCCTCCGCCGGCCAGTAAATGGGACCGAAAATATTAAACAACGCGCCTGATATAGGCCAGCGTAATACTGGGAGTGAGGTCTTTTTGTCGTCGGGCCACTGGAACGAGAAGACAACTGAAAATGGGTGTGTCCGGCCGTCGTTAACCGCCTCATAGAATCAGCTCCCGGCAACAAGAACAAGGTGGGGACTTTCCAATTAAATTGTAATAGTAATAGCAAAAGGTAATAATACTAAATATAAATAATTAGCATCTTGGTATTCCATTTAAGCTCCCCCGATCAATAGTCACATAAATAGTTATTGTATAATCCTTATGTTCAATAAACCCCATCTTATAATGTTGTGCTCTACCTAATCATGACGCATTATTTAGCTACGCCCATAGCCCCTTTCAGGTATGAATTGACTTAAAAGTAAAATTCACAACAAAGTGTATGACTATTTTGAGNTCTTATATTGTTGTGCTCTACTTTATCATGACGCATTATTTAGCTACGCCCATAGCCCCTTTCAGGTATGAATTGACTTAAAAGTAAAATTCATAACAACGTGTATGACTTTTGCGACTACGGCCATAAAGGACGATCCCATGGTAGAAGAGATAGTTGCTGTAACGGCATTCAGCTGAATGTTAGAGAGGCACATGACTGCGTCGGTAACAGCTGCATTGACACGCAGCGTGCTTCACAAGCGTGGAGTGCAGAAACACAATGGAACACGCAGTCTGTGACAGGAAAAGTGCATGGAAACCACGTGAAATTTTCCGTGACTCGACGCGCTATTGTGCTCTCGTCAGCTAACCTGCATTCTGAGACGCACGACGTATGAAGTCAACTTGAAGTTCTCCAACATCGACGTACAACATTTTACCTCGAATATTCTCGTTCTCTTATGACATGCTGCAAAATAGACTAAATCATGGTCGCCGCTGCACAAGGTTAAAATAATGCACCAAATACGAAGAGCATCTTTTCCCTCGTTAAATGTTATTGGTTGCTACTAGCACTTTAAATGTTGTTATTGGTTTCTGTCATTGCAATTGACAAATAAAAAAATTATTTTCATAGGTTTCATCGTGTAATATACAGGATTTTTTGAAAAGAGTGCAGATATTTTGGGGGATCCAAGGGGATGCCAAGACGAGTGTTTTGATGCAATAAACATAGTGTCGGGAAATCATCCTATCGCTGCAAATAAATAAAACACAAAACTCGTATGTGGTAAGCGATAATTATCGTGTAAAGAACACGTAGCACGATCACTCAAAGCGAGTTGACATCGAAATCGCAAGTGCAGTATTACAGCAATTGTCCAAAGCGATAGCCGCTGGCCGGGTTGCGCGGCGGCTTGCAGTACCGCTGTACTGCAAGCAGCACGTGTGGCAACAGTGATGACTGTCGTCACCGACACGACTTTGCCAGCTGGTTCTTGCAGCAGTACATTGCTACTGCAGACTTCCCTGCCATTGTGTCATGGACAGACGAGGCACTGTTAACCCGCAACAGTGCGTCTTGCGTTTTACTTTATTTGTGGCGTGAGGAAGCATTTCCGACACCGTGTTCATTAAATCAAAACACTCGTCTTGACACCACCTTGTATTCCCCAAAATATCTGCACTTCGTAAATATTTGCCAGGCCAAATATTTTCTCTGTTGCAACACCTTACCGGAAAAATTGATGTGTATGTTAAGGAGTCGTTTTTTATAGCACCGAGCACGTGACACACAGTTCACTGGCTGAAACAAAGAAGCACGCTCGGTATAAGTACAGCGAACACCTTAATATTACAAAATCGCAACATTTGAGCTCGCAAATTAATGTGTGACTGAAATGGTTAAGGGACCGTCCCAGCATTCGCCTAAAGTGACTAAAAAAAAACTTGGAAAACTGAAATTAGGATTGCTGGCGCCGGGGATAGAACCTGGGTCCCTCCCGAATATGAGTCATAGGGACTAATTGTGTGTCTTGTAAATGAATTCTCATCAAAAGTAATTCAATTCGCAGAAAAAAAAATTTTTCTTTCACAATTACACTGAGAATAAGGTTTTCCTGGCGAAACCAAATTAATTTTGTTTTAGGGAGTAGTGTGATTATGATGAGTCTGGGGCATCGGCGTCTGGTGTAGGAGCTAGGTGCTGGCCGCCATATTGGATACATGTGACCTTGACCTTTGAATTTTAACCCTAAAAATTGAAAATAATATAAAAAAAATATCCAAAAAATTCAAATTTTTTTTAAAAATCGCATTGAAAATATTTAGAAATTATATAAAAATTATCAAAAAATTTGTTTAAAAAAAAAAACAAGATTTTTGGAGATACCCCACGCCCTCCTCTAGCCATACTCATTCCGCCATCTTGGTAGGTGGCTGAAATGGATCCACTTGGTGTAATTTGTTGGAAGACAGTGCCATTACATGAAGGTGTTGTTAATCAGACAGCTGTAATTAGTATAGATTCATCGACTGTTCTGTTTTCCCGTAATAATATGAAGTTGAAGCTTGGAGATGAAATATGGATTTATAGGAATCTAATTATATAATTATACTTAAAGTTATACAATTAATGAGGATTACACCATTCTTGCACGAAGGCATGCAACTGATAAAATAATTCCACAGATAACATGCTCGAGAAACAATGCAACCATAGCAGAAGTATACAGGAAATAAGATAAGCGTTATCTCAAGGTCATGGGCTTAGAAAAATTTCGCGCAGTGTTATCCTTTATGTATGGATAAACGCGACAGCACACAGTAATACTTGTGTGTTAAGGCTGTCGCTGTTGTTGAAATTATGTTACAGCAAAATGAGAACCACTGAATCGATTTCGTTATAACAAACTTTATTATCATTCATGCATTATACACAAGCTCTACATGACCAAGAATATGCATATTTCCAATTATGCCAATTAGGTTCCTATAAATCCATATTTCATCTCCAAGCTCGAACTTCATCATCTTACGAGAAAACTGAACAGAAAATGAATAAATACTAATAACAGCAGTCTGATTAACAACACCTTCATGTACTGGCATTGTCTTCCAACCAATTATATCATTTGGATCCATTTCAGACAAACTCATAAACGTTGGGTTACCAGCATCATGATGCTCACGGAAAAAAAAAGAACTCCAAAAGTCCAAGTTCCGCTTTAGCAGTTACACCTTGCAAACAGAATCTGTACATATAAGTCAAAATAACATAACTCTCTTTTACACTGACGACCTTGCGATGCCATGTATCATCATCCTTATCAACATCACAGTTCACACTTAAATTTATAGAATTTATATTTAAGAATAAATAAAACTCACAATTATTTATAAAACACATTTTTTTTGGTAAAATCTACATCTACTCCAGTCACATGTTTTTTTTTATTCAAAGTATTCGCATCAACTGACCCCAGTTAAAAACGAAACCAAGCTTTCGTACACTCATTAACTTCATGGCGACGCAAAGCGAGTTTCAATTCAAACTCAGTGCAGCAAAAGCGGCACCGATAGGCTGGTAGTACAGTGCTGGCCCCAGGAGGTTTCGGCTCGCCCAAAGGTAAGGGAACTGATGTTGCTGGTGCATACGTAGATGATGTAGGCGAGGAAGGAAGAGAGAAACGATGGTTATTGCAGTTCATCACAGTAATGGTGACGTTTGCAGGATCTCTTTCTTACATAACTGGCACTAAAGAAACGACGAGCCCCACAGTTAAAATTTACACGACCTTATATGTTTGCATAAAAGGTCATTATGGTAGAACTTCAACCCACATTTGAAGCAAAGATATCTTATCCGGTTTGGATTCCTCGTACATCCATGAATTTAATGACGATGTGCAATGTGTTGGTGCGAAAATACTTTGTCGCAGTAGCTGCTGGGATAAGCTTTCTCCGATGTGGATGGTTCAGCGATGGGGCGAGCTCTGTTGAAGATGGTACAGCCAAAGAACCGGATGGTTCTGCCAGTGGTGTGGGTGCTGCAGTCACAGGTGAAGGAGCTACTGGAACAGCTGAAGACATAGTTGTAGTCGATGTCGCTGCTGGAAGGCTGTCCATGGAGTATTCTAAGTAGAGTAACTTATAGAAACGATCAGCTCTCCACGAAGTCTGCTAGCAAACTGAGCTCTCCGTCATGAATCTACCTGCTTATATAGCAACACACATGCTACATGAAACCATGCGGACATGCCCTCATGCACCCCTTCCACCAGTAAACAGTAGCAACCTCAGCCAGGTGTATTTTTTCACTTATATATCTGTGGACATGCATCGACTCCCTCCCTCTTACCGCCCACATGGCTGTGATCAGTCCATATGAACGGTTCCTTAGATGTTGGGACCGAGGACTGCATATCAATGAGGTTTTTTTTTAATGTTTCATGAGTTTTTTTGTCATAAAGATTATCGTCATAAGATATAGGTGGGTTCCGACGATGCACGCCCCAACAACGTTGATTTTTGTCTGCACACAACATTTACAAGCGACAGCTGCTTAAGAGGCTGGTGAGTTTCCAACGTGGAAAACCCCATTGTACCAAACCGAGCCAAAGACGTCATAACATTGACACAAACAGATAAGCTACACCGAAATTCCTTGACGCTGCCAATAAAAAGTTGGTAGAATCTCCAATGTTGAACCAGTGAAAAAAGAATCCCAGATACTCTAAATAACGAAAAAGTGACACAGCCATTTAACATTGAAAAGCTTTGACACATCTCAATTTAAAGCAGAATTATAATTCCACCGATGAAACAAAAATGTTGACCGAAGATGCAGATGTATATACCAACACCGGTAAAAAATTGTAGAACCAATGATAAAAAATATTGACAGAAATATTCAGAAGTATACATCCCAACAACGACGGAAAAATGTAGGATTAACGACAAAAAAATATTCGCAGAAAGATGCAGAAGTATACGTCCCACCAAAGATGAAAATATGCCAGGACCAACGACGAAAAATAAAACAATACAGAAAAAAAACGCCCACACACAGGCACAGAACTATACAGACGCCAATGAAAAATGTGTCGATCGAAGCCCCTAACAAGGAAAAACACAAATGCAGAAAAAAAAAAATGCCCCGCACAGGTACATAAGGATGCACCCCACCACAGAAAAATACAAACAAAATTTCAGGACCAACAATGAAAAAATGTCAGGACCAACGCCGAAAAATATTACTAAATACCGAAAAAAATGCCTGCACAGTACTATACAGGTACCATCGAGGAAATGTAAGTAAACACATCAATCAAGAATCATACAGAGATAAGCAGCGAAAAATGGTCCCTAGAGAGACAGACGATTCGAAAAACTAGCAAGAAAAAAATACCCAAATACTGTTACCTGGAAACGAATAAGTAGTAAAATATGGAATAAANAGTGCTGGCCCCAGGAGGTTTCGGCTCGCCCAAAGGTAAGGGAACTGATGTTGCTGGTGCATACGTAGATGATGTGGGCGAGGAAGGAAGAAAGAAACGATGGTTATTGCAGTTCATCACAGTAATGGTGACGTTTGCAGGATCTCTTTCTTACATAACTGGCACTAAAGAAACGACGAGCCCCACAGTTAAACTTTACACGACCTTATATGTTTGCATAAAAGGTCATTATGGTAGAACTGCAACCCACATTTGAAGCAAAGATATCTTATCCAGTTTGGATTCCTCGTACATTCATGAATTTAATGACGATGTGCAATGTGTTGGTGCGAAAATACTTTGTCGCAGTAGCTGCTGGGATAAGCTTTCCCCGATGTGGATGGTTCAGCGATGAGACGAGCTCTGTTGAAGATGGTACAGCCAAAGAACCGGATGGTTCTGCCAGTGGTACGGGTGCTACAGTCACAGGTGAAGAAGCTACTGGAACAGCTGAAGACATCGTTGAAGTCGATGACGCTGCTGGGAGGCTGTCTATGCATTATTCCAAGTAGAGTAACTTATAGAGACGATCAGCTCTCCACGAAGTCTGCCAGCAAACTCAGCTCTCCGTCATAAATCTACCTGCTTATATAGCAACACATATGCTACATAAAGCCATGCGGACATACCCTCATGTACCCCTTCCACCAGTAAACAGTAGCAACCTCAGCCAGGTGTATTTTTTCACTTATATATCTGTGGACATGCATCGACTCCCTCCCTCTTACCGCCCACATGGCTGTGATCAGTCCATATGAACGGTTCCTTAGATGTTGGGACCGAGGACTGCATATCAATGAGGTTTTTTTTTAATGTTTCATGAGTTTTTTTGTCATAAAGATTATCGTCATAAGATATAGGTGGGTTCCGACGATGCACGCCCCAACAACGTTGATTTTTGTCTGCACACAACATTTACAAGCGACAGCTGCTTAAGAGGCTGGTGAGTTTCCAACGTGGAAAACCCCATTGTACCAAACCGAGCCAAAGACGTCATAACATTGACACAAACAGATAAGCTACACCGAAATTCCTTGACGCTGCCAATAAAAAGTTGNGAGCCAAAGACGTCATAACATTGACACAAACAGATAAGCTACACCGAAATTCCTTGACGCTGCCAATAAAAAGTTGTTAGAATCTCCAATGTTGAACCATAGAAAAAAAAATCTCATAACGAAAAAGTAACACAGCCATTTAACATTGAAAAGCCTTGACACATCTCAATTTAAAGACGAATTATAATTCCACCGATGAAACAAAAATGTTGACCAAAGATGCAGAAGTATATACCAACACCGGCGAAAAATTGTAGAACCAATGATAAAAAATATTGACAGAAATATTTAGAAGTATACATCCCAACAACGACGGAAAAATGTAGGATTAACGACAAAAAAATATTCGCAGAAAGATGCAGAACTATACGTCCCACCAAAGATGAAAAAATGTCAGGACCAAAGCCGAAAAATATTTCTAAATACCGAAAAAAATGCCTGCAGAGTACTATACAGGTACCATCTAGGAAATGTAAGTAAACACATCAATCAAGAATCATACAGAGATAAGCAGCGAAAAATGGTCTCTAGAGAGACAGACAATTCGAAAAACTAGCAAGAAAAAAATACCCAAATACTGTTACCTGGAAACGAATAAGTAGTAAAATATGGAATAAAGATATAAAACCGCAGAAAAAACAGTAATGGCCTGGGATGGGCCGTGAGA
>NQII01000661.1:338942-370657 GCA_002778355.1 Clitarchus hookeri
ATTAAATAAAGTGTCACCTCCAAATTTTTTCCCCACTGGTACGATATAGCTACCATTTTGCCGCTCGCAATTCCGACGGGTGGATAAACATTGGAACCCTCCAGGAATGGACTTTAAACCCTGGTCTGAGGTTGAACATTGACGCAGAACCCATGTGTATGTGTGATTGCGAATATGAAATTGCAGAAACAAAAATGGCAAACACATCTCGTTGTAGTGCATCGCATCAGCCCTTTATGATGATCGTATTTATTTAGTTGGTGGAGAAGGGGTGGGTAATTAGCCAATGAGAATCAGGGGTGGGGCAATTCGTCAATTAGATATATTGGAGGGGATGTGGAGGGTGTCAGTCGTTTGCTGGGCACGGTGTTGGGGAAAACCAAGATGGCGGATGGTGGCTGTGACACCTACCAAGATAGCGGACTGTTCCTACCAAGATGGCGGAATGAGAATGGGTGGAGGAGGTGTGGAAGACATCCGGAAATTTAAGTTTTATTTAAATAATTTTAACAATAAATTCTTTAATAATTAAAAAAAATTTATATTTTTCTAATATGTTTTTTTATAAATTTTTTAATCTTTTTGGATTGTTTTGGATTTTTCGGTTAAAGGTCAAGGTCAAGGTCACATGTATCCAATATGGCGGCCGGTACCTAGCTACTACGCCAGACGCCGACGCCCCAGACTCATCATAATCATACTACTATTGGGGGAATAAAATATTTTGTGGTTGAAACCAAATTCTTTTGTTGTTTTGATTTGGTTGCCACAAACAAAGATTTAGTTGATGCAACTAAAGCTTTGTCTGGCTCCAGGTGCATTAAAGAGTTTCGGTTGATATAAAAATTACATTTTGAAGCCCGACCGAGATTCGAACTTAAAACAACTACTACGCCTTAACATGACTGCTGATGTAGTTCGAATGTTTTTAAATACATACATTTCAAATACTAGCCAACGTTGTCAATTAAATATTTCAAGTTTTCCAGCTTTACATTTTAGTTTCCTGTTAAACTTTTTCTATTAGGAAGTTTAATATTATTAAGCATCAATAAATGCACAAACATACACTATAACTACCCTAATTGTCACAAAACTACAAACTATTGAGCTATGTTTTCGAACGATGTAACCAAATGAGTGGCCAGACAAACTATATAGTTGATTCAACCAAATATTTTGTTGACAGTATAATTTATTTTGGCCCAACACAGAGGTTTTGTTAATTCAAGTGTATTGTTACGCTCTCGCTGCTTCGCATCCCGCGCGAGCGAGTGAAAGTAAAGGACAGCAGTTATACGTTAAGGAGCGGCCTATCATAAAGGACGCCGCCGCACAAGCCGAAAAACTTATCGCAGCTCGCAACTTGCTGACCCTGAGAAGCTCATATATCTCCATTTATCATTCAAAAAAAAGCCTTTGTCATCGCCATTGCCTTTCCCAGAACAACTTGGATTGCCGAGAACGTTCTAGAAGGCACCTACCTCAAGTATAAATACCACGTACGGGCCTCTGAGGGTGTGTGATTAAGAGCCGAGAGTTTGGCATCTTGTGCGATCTTAAGCGACAATTGGGTGATTATGGAGAGGCGAGGGACGACTGCAGCGATCTGCGAGTGTGCGTCGGCGAGCTTGTATACAGTGAAGAGAGGGAAAAATCTGCGGGACTGTGGTCTGGATGGGCGAGTGAAAATATATTCGGAACGATGGAAATATATATTCTTAACTAAATAATCGTAGCGGTTCTGTAGGGACATTAGCAAGAGCAAAGACTGTGATAAAGACTTTAATTGAAATGGACAGAGTAATTTAATATTGCGTTCAATAAGAATAATAAGAGATAATAAGACACTCAGACTTGNACTACTCTCCTCCCACCTAGGCGAACCACGTTCGATTCCCGGCCGGGTCACTCCCGGAGTTTCGCACGTAGGAATTGTGCCGGACGATGCCACTGATCGGTGGTTTTCTCGGGTATCTCCCGTTTCCCTGCCACTTCGTTCCAGCTACTCCATACTCACCTCGCTTAACTCTCATCTGCTCTCAAGATCTCGACTTATGAACCGCTCAAATATCTCCACTTCCTTCCTATTTTTAATATTCATGTTGCCCCTAATAATGCTGCAAATTCTTTAGATATATTTTCAGTTAAATAAAATCGAAGTCGTAAATTAAGCTAAATAGCTAACAGCTGGTAAACAGATCAAAAAATAAATTTCGTAAAGGATTAAGATTCCCTATATATTTTTCATGCAACAATATTCAGAATGAAAAAGCAAGTGTTTATGATTTCAGTAATTTGAGATGGGTATAAATCATAATTTTCATCACGTGAATAATTAGTGATATATATACAAAATCAAATTTTTTACCGTGTCACCAATTTAACTGAATATTTGAAACTACCTCATTTTTATCAGTTATTTAATAAATTTTATGTTNCGCACGTAGGAATTGTGCCGGACGATGCCACTGATCGGTGGTTTTCTCGGGTATCTCCCGTTTCCCTGCCACTTCATTCTAGCTACTCCATACTCACCTCGCTTAACTCTCATCTGCTCTCAAGATCTCGACTTATGAACCGCTCAAATATCTCCACTTCATTCCTCTTTTTAATATTCATGTTGCCCCTAATAATGCTGCAAATTCTTTAGATATATTTTCAGTTAAATAAAATCGAAGTCGTAAATTAAGCTAAATAGCTAACAGCTGGTAAACAGATCAAAAAATAAATTTCGTAAAGGATTAAGATTCCCTATATATTTTTCATGCAACAATATTCAGAATGAAAAAGCAAGTGTTTATGATTTCAGTAATTTGAGATGGGTATAAATCATAATTTTCATCACGTGAATAATTAGTGATATATATACAAAATCAAATTTTTACCGTGTCACCAATTTAACTGAATATTTGAAACTACCTCATTTTTATCAGTTATTTAATAAATTTTATGTTTTGTTATTCTTTAGTTATTTTTCTGCAAGATATAAAATATATTTAATTGTATACATATAGTATTTCAGATCTTCATAACACAGGCTTTTTAAATTCAATTGTTCTTAGCAACTCAGTACGTATATACATAGCTTATTTTCGTTCAACTTACTTCAGATTATTCTGTATATACAATGTCTCATCGTTATTTATTAACTTTATTTTTGTAAAATTTTAACAACTTTTAAATTTTTTTATGTTATGAAATAACTGAAAATGGAATTCTTGTCTTCAGTCGCTTCTTCGAAGGAAAAAATCAGAGAAAATTATGTGTATTTTGAGATTATCTTTAACAATGTAAATGAGTTTGGTTTTGACGAAGCTGTTAAATGATTTGAATCAATTGAAATAACTTTATTTTTAATAGTTATATTTTCTAGCATATTTTTTTAGCGCTTTTGAATTCAGTTGTTTCGTTAATTTTATATTACTAGGTTTTCCAACCTAGTTTTCATAAAAAGGAAATTAAAGTTTGAAAGTTTTGGTTATTTTTATGAATACATTTAAAAACGGTATCGTAGAGTAAAGTTTTAAGTGTATTTACTTCCATAATCTTTAATAAATAGTTCCCAATTAGTCATTTTCAGTTTAACCGAATTAATACTATTATCATACTAAACAACGATGTTTACTTTATAGTCATTCTGCGTATTGTTTCTTGGCTTCAGATGCAGTCAAGTGTAAACTTAAATTTAGTTNCCAAGTGTAAACTCAAATTTAGTTCATGTTTACTGAATTAATTTTTCGTTCGCTTTGTACAAATATTTAAGAAATAAGTGCCTATTTCATCAATTATTTCTTTTTAATTGTCTTAGTTTTACTTGAAATTTGTTATATAACTTGATATATTCTTAATAGAATTACTCAAATTATGTGGTCGAAAACTACGTCTAAAATGCAGTTAACCATAGGCAACCACACGACGTGGTAATTTTGCAGTCTATAATCAATGCGAATACGAACAATGTTTGTTTGAACCGCAAAGTGGCGAGGTCGGGAATCGCGAAGGCGGCGACGCCGTTCTCTCTTGCTCTGTTTGGAATGCCTGACTGCAGCTGCTGTTCTTGGCAGATCTCCCGTTCAAGGTCACTGCAGGCGAGTGGGCTAGAGCGAGCGACCAGCGTGACCTGGTAAAGGTTGGCGTAGGTTCGATGAATCACGGAGAAGGAAGAAACTATGCGAGTTGTAGGCTGATTGCCTCAGGAAGGAAACCAGACATTCTAACCGCCTTGCAAATCTTCACAGTCGGTCGAATGCCGCTGGTAGAGAATTGGGTAACTTATTCATTGTCATGGTGATCTTATCTATAGCTGCTGTGCGCCCGCACACTCTCACAAGTTTATTTATCTCTGAGAAATGTATTAAATCCAAAGGGAAGTCTCAGTACTTGTTTACTACGCGGATATAACAAGGTGTCTACTTTAATTGCGTATTAATTTAATTCATAGAGCTTCACATATTATTAAAGGCTGTTCGCGGAAAAGTGAGCACTTTTGAAATCAACCTTTGAAAAATATCACTGCCCATAACTACATTCATGCTACAGTACGCACTCGTCTACAGGCTCCCAGTTAAGTTGGCAGTGAATAAATGGAATAGTTCTGAGACTTGACGTTCGTTGTATTGAGAGTTTAATGTTTAATTTATTGCAACTGAAAGCAGTGTTTCTGGTTTTGCACGTATTATATCACGAACTTCTGTATGATCAACACTTTTACTTTATTAAAAATTCCACGTTTTCCACTTGGATGACGCATGAACGAAGTAAGACGGTCCACGGAAATGTTCATCCTACATATGGCGGAAGGATACCGAATGAGGAGAAAAGTAGATCCAAAGCAGGGCTTTCATAGTGCTCAGTTAACGGCGAACATCCTATAACAGTAACGCGAGTGTATTACCACAGTCATTAGTCATTAGATTTGAGGACTGATTGGCTCCCCGAGTGTGGGCAACCATGGACCAAATCACCATGAACTTATTGACTGTACTGCGTATAAACAATCAATTATGAAAATAATTTTTCCTTACAGCACCCTGTTAGTGCCAAACATGTTTTGTGATAAACGGACACATAAATTTGTAAATAAGGTATAAATAACATCTGCAGGTTAAATATGAAGATGCGAGACTGTTCTACCTTAAGCCGCGCCCACGCCTGTATCAGATTGTCGTATCTGTTGCAAGATCTGTGTCATGGTCGGCCTGTGTAAACTGAGTCCTGCATCACGTGCTCGTATCACGAATACCGAGGCGAACCGGGTTCGATTACCGGTGGGGTCGCTCCCGGAATTATCGCACGTGGGGATCATGCCAGAAGATACCGCTGGTCGGTTATGTTTTCTCAGGGATCTGCCCGTTCCCCCCGCCCTTGTACACTCGCATCACCTCACTCTCATCGGCTCTCAAGACCTCGTCGTTAAGAGCCGTTCAAACCTTCCCACTCAACTCTCGTATCATGAATGACGCAGTGATCGGATCGGGGCTGTTCCCACCAGGAGTCTGTCTTTTGCCGTCACATCAAAGGAAAGATAAGCGACACAGATCCGGACAGCTTGGGCGGGGACGTTTCCCTGATGGTCATCCTGTATCATCGCAACGTGCGCTGCGCAGCCGTGCAGAATATTCCTCCCGTTCCCTTTCGCGCTCACCCGCATCGCTCATGCGTGCAAGGCAGAGAACCCAGTTGTCGCACATCACGATGACCTGTGTTCTCCTTCCTCAAGCTTCGCTGTTTGCAACAAACACTCGTCGGGGAGCCACTTGCAAGGGGTGGTGATATTTGTAAATAGCAATGGATTCCGAGTGGTTCAAGGAAAATGTTCAAGAAAATACATGTTTTGTGGTATCCGAAGTATTCACGCCTTTTTATTGCCTGGAAATGAATGTTGCCTAGAAGCGCAAGTGTTCTAGCCAACCTTTCTTGCGCCGAGATTGCTTTTCTTCATGCAGTGTAGTTCTTCATGATCTCTCCGATGCTGGTTAACAGGTACTCGAACTCAGTCGCTGACATTCAGGTGAAGTTTTTATGCTGTTCTCTTGCAGACTGGAAGTTCGAGTTGCGCAATAATCTTGAACCCCCGTGACATTTTCTGTTGGCAAAAATACTTTGCATCCACCATCTTCGTGACCTCGACTTATGTCTTAATGCGTGATGAATGAAAGTATAGCTAGCAGGAGCCAACTGCAACTAGTGAGACACGGGAGTTTGCAAAACGTGATGGTTGGAGTTTTTGAAAGACATACATACCTGCTACTTTTTTCGGACTGAAGAGTGGAAAAACGTGAAAGGAAAACTGACTACTACGCGTATAAGATATAGATACGTTGTCCTGATACAAGTGCGGACATCGCTTTAGGACTGAGGATGATCGTCTGTATGCATGGGACATAGGCGCAAGCAAGTCTTAAGGCTAGGCTTCACCCCTTTCGCAGAAATCCTTCGTTTTCGCGTCATAATTTCGGATTCATAGTAATTACTGACAATTTATGATTATATAAAATTTACATTTTATGAATTGTTTAATATTTTGTGTGAGTAATTTTTATTGTGTGTTATCTGCTTGTAAAAAATCATGAACTTACTAATATAATATAAAAATGCAGATAAAACAGAAATAAAATTACGCACAACAATTACTAAACCACTAGTAAAATGTAAATTTTATATAGTTGTACATTGTCAGTAATTGCTATGAATCCGAAATTATTACGTGAAAACGAATAATTTCTGCAAAATGTGTGAAACCGAGCCTTAACTAGTTGTCTTCCCAGCGGACCCGCATGAATGAGTTGTAAGAAGATTGAAATAATTCCCAGAAAAATCTACGTCTCATTGCAGTATCCTCCCCATGACTTGTTTAAGAATCTTAGAAAGAAAATTATCTGATTTATGGACCTGGCATCAAACAACTTGAGTAAGTCGCTAAGACAAATGAAATTGCCAAAACACAATAACATATAGCTAGTGGTATGATATACTATATACAAGCGCAAAGACCGTGTGCCCTTCACAGAAATTCACATAGCACCCGAAATATTAAAATGCAAATAAGTAAGCTACTGGTAACAAATAAAAAACTACAGTGAGACGGAACGAAAAGGATGTGCGGTTGTCATCCTCATGGCAGCAAGAGTTATTTGAGTAAATATTAGCCTATGGAACAACTACAATCGGTTATTGCACTCTTGCGTTCAGGATAGTTAATACGTAAATGCTTCACCTGAATCAGTTTCTGCTGAGACAGTACTAGCGATAGTTGCTGTATTTCTAGTCACTGCCATGTTTGTAAAGTTAACATAGGGCACTCCTCGTTACGGAACTAACCCTTATTGACCAATCGTCATCAGCGAAACGTTGAATTGAACGTTTTCCATTTGAATAGCCGTCCTTAAGGCATAAAATTAATTTTTTTATGTATGTTTAACAGTTGTTAAGTGTTTGATTTTATAAAATTCTCAAAAAACTACAGGGAAACAATTGCTGCGTTTCCGTGTCGTTTTCCACACACTTTCCGTGTTGAATTTTCGGGTGTAATCTGTATTCAAAATTAATTGTGTCACAAGGTCGTTCTACCTGAAAAGTGGGATCGGATTCTGTCGGGTGTAAGTTAACGTGTAAACGCGTATCGTGCTGAAATCATATCGAAACCAAAACGCGCTCACTCTCAAGTAACAACTCTGTGCGGCATACAGACATTTGTTATTCCTTGTTCTTGTTCTTTACTTGTGAACTTAAGTTATATCGTAGTTGCATTAAAATAATATCCAATCTTAGTATAAACTATTCCACCGGAAGAAAAGGAGATACTCAAAACTTAATTTTACGACAGCGGTATTGTTATTTCATTGTAGCCAACATAACTTCCGTTTCGCCAACATGTAAACCCGCACGTTGGCCACGGTATTTAAATCTATTTCGAACAAGATACAAAGTTTTCGTGGAAAAGGGTATTGTACTTAGTCGGGATTGAGTACGAAGAATACGGCACTGTTAGAAATTTCTGTACATTTACGGAAACCTTTACGGAGATGTAGAGTAAATTTACGGAAAGGCCCTCCGTAATGACGAATAACGGGGATGAACTCCATAAATATAAAATATTGAAGCTCTTCGTATTCTTATGGCTTCGATTTTAAGACACTAACAATACCGATGATACTTTAAGCATATAAAATCCCATCTTCACAATACTACTTCGTATAAAATAGTAGTAGGCGAGTGGCAATTCTTTGATTATTTTTCAAATTCCGCTACAGGACAAAACTGTCTGTATACACAGTGAAATACGCACACGACGACAATAAAACTATCTTAACCTCGTTCTATAAACAGCAAATAAAACAAAGTAGCTAACACGACTTGAAACTAAAAAGAGGCGCGTTCGTTACTTTCGTGTAAAATCCATATTTACGAAATACAGTACTTCGTGTAAAGTGTAAAGTTTGGTAGGTGAGTGGTTCCTGTTATTGAGTGTTAATTTTTCTATTCGTGTTAAAATCTCACTACAGGACAAAATATTTACTCTTCGTTTAATTTCTCTGTTATTCAAAATGAAATACATTACGAAAAAAAAAACCCTCTTTTTCTTACCCTGTTTGTAAACGTGGAATAAAAAAAACAAACTCACATACTAACGTGGCTAGAAACTAACAGCAGTACGTAAATAATTTTATATGAATCGCATATTTACAACATTACTTGTGGAATTTGAGTGTGTAAGGTGTTAGTTACACTTCCAGTTTTCTTTCCCAAGTTCAAATTCCACTACCGGACAAAATTTTAAACTTTTTTATAGTCATTTTAATACACAGTGAAACACACACATAACAACACGTTTTTTTTTGTTACACCTTTTAATAAATATGAAATTAACAAAAACAAATTTACAAGTTTATGGAAACGTTCTGTGAATTCACGGAGATTTATGTGAAATTTACCGGGAGAGCGTTATTGAAAGAAAAAAAACGAAGAGTCCATTTTTTTTTTTTTAGGAAGATGTCTGGATAATTTGTAACCGGTACTTTCCGTAATTTTACGGACAATATTTCTAACAGTGTGAAAACGTTTCGTAAACTACATGGAAACGTAGTAGCGATTGTAAATATATTATAATGACTTTAGTCTTCCAGGGGCAGGGAATGTTTCATAGCAGCACAGTCCGAGATGCACTCGACCGTAGGCCTAGGAACGTGAAAATGAAAGCTGCGAGCTGCATCCAGGCGTTGGCACAGTTTGCGACGTGCGCAGTGCAAGCGGAGAAGTCCTCGCTCGACTACGCGGAGTCTTGGCGTGGCCTGACGTTGAAAGCGTGGCATATTACGAGCATTTCACCTCGGATGTGGATCCTGGTTTCACAGAGGCACGGACGTTTATGCTGTTAAGGCATTCTCTCCCGCCGCACCACCACTGGACACTGGCTGTGCTGGGCTCTTGTCGCTCAGTACCCCCTTGGCGAATTAAACCGGCGTGTCGCCGGACCCAGTTTCGAAGGGTTGATGCTCGCTAACGAAGGGACGCCGGTCTGGTCCGCCTAGTAAGAGGACTCGTTCACGAAGCGCGCTCGTAGAGGTCGGATAGTCCTCGGGCCCCGTCAAGGTGGCGCGTGCAGATTCAACTCCGTACGATGCTGTCGACAGGCGAGGTGGTAACCACGCCCACCTACCGCGATTGGAAGGAGCGTTATCTCTTTCTATTGAACTGCATTCAACTGCAGACAATTAAAGCACGGTGGTGCCATATTATAGTCTGGCTTCAGACTAAGGGATCTGGCCTATGGGCACAGCATGGATTACTTTAACATCTGATGTGGCAAATGCAATGTCTCAAGTGGCTTTGTGGCTGGAATATAATAAAAGTGCTGGATGCTGTGCACACTGAATGCTGGATTATGTCTCCTGTTTATGCCTAATAGGCTCAGGCACAGGAGGACCGACTGCCCACGCGCTGCACGACGGATACATATAGCAATGTTAAGGTAGCTCGCTTTCAGTACGCAACAAAAGCATAGTTTAGTAAAGCAGCAGAAAGCAGTCTCATTAGTACGTAGTTATTACTGGAAAGCGATAACTGCTGTTACAGGCATCCTCGCTGCCTGCAAACCGCAACGCCATCCAAACCGTAACACCGGTCATGCTGACAAGAGTGTGGAACGAGTTTGGTTATCGCGTAGATGTCGTTCGGGCCGCTCGGGGTGGTCACAATAAACATTTATTAATGTATGGTAAACAAACTTCACGGTTCCACTGCTCATTTGATTGGTCAATCAAGTTTGTTGTAGGTTGTTTGGTTTCGATATTATAGACCTTCAAAGTTGCGGTATTCTTTTTTACTCATCATTTATAATCTGTTTTACACGATACGTAAGAAATTGACGGAAGTAATAGCTGATGTGTGGTTTTACAGTAATCTTATATCTGAAACGGTTAGACGTTTGAACCGAACATTCAAGAAGATATATGTTATTCATCCCGGATGTTGATATTGGAAACGTTATCAAGGTCAGTTTTTTAGAGCAGTCTAGAGCATTTGTTGTAAGACATAAGAAATGCATACAAAACATATATTTATACTATTACACTTTCATGCATTTTACTATAGTGGTTTATAGACACTAACTATATGTTATTAAAATTAGCATGTTGCGGACATGTTAGAAGTAAAATTAAAGCAGTTCAGTTATTTTAGACAGAAACCTTGTTTATTCAGTTGATGTTCTGTTTTCACAGTACTCAGCCGCTATACTGTGTGAAAACGCAGACTCCAGCAGAAGGCTGAACTGGCTGTGACACGACTGTCGCAGGCAGCTAAACTGATCTGCGACAAGCGCGAGCAGGTATCGCGGACCTGTGAACGCGCACCCGGTACGAGGCTGGTCGCAGTCACAGGTATTTCAGTGACCCTCGTGACAAGGTAGCAAGCCATCTCTACTTACATGCAGCCGCCCGATAGTTCATACTTGCGTGACAACGCCGAGAGGGGTCGTTTGAGCTCTTGCGTTCTCATTCACGTCAATCGCACACGAAGAATATGCATATCATCCGCTCTTCTGTTCCGACTGTTGCAGAGGTACATCCTGGCCGATCGTGTTCACAGTACCATAGTCCATTCTAGGTCACTTCCGACTTTCAACTTTTCTGAAGACCTGCTGAATTTCTACTTTCAGGCTATTCTTCCACCTAGAGGCAACCGCACTAAGAAAAAGTTTTTGTAAAAATAAATTCAACAAAGCTCGTTTGACGCATCCATATTAATTGTTATTTTTATTACTACTATTATTATGATGTATTTATTGGTGGCGAAGTTGAGGCTTTCGCCTTCTCCAACACTTACGTACGCTTGTGATTGTCTGTGGCGTGGTGGTTAGTGTATTTATTGCTTCTTACGTAGAAGATGCGGGTTCCAATCCAAACGCCGTCACATCCATGAGGATTCTCGAAGTCGTAGTTGGATAGGGATGTACCTGACTCAGCCTTACAATGTGTGATCTGCGCAACCCTGTCGTACCTGCGATGTTATATTGCATAAATACTACTGTGCATTACCAAGCAGAGAAATTACTTTGTAGAAATCCAAATAGTATTTAGTGGTTTTGAAGAAAAATAATTTAGATTTTCTGCATATATTGTTATAATTATACAATATATACGTCGGTAGGTTAGAGTATTTTCTGTAAAAATTCTTGTACACTTTTCAAGCAATTTTTCGCAAAGTTTACATTTTTTTTGTGAAAGTACAAAAAATGTTTACAGTGTACGCGAACAAACATGAACCAGTATCAGATGCGTCACAGTAGCAGGGTCAAGAACTAAGATTGAAAGCACACGAAGAACTAGAGAGACTGTGGTGCTACCTCCAGTGACGTCCGTAGCACATTTCATTACATTGTGACCGATAGTTTTAAATATACGAGCGAACATCACAGGCCGAGAGCGATTGAAACATCCCTTATATTACGTTACATAGGAAAGAACATTTGATCGTGACAGCAGTGTCAACGCGGCATTTGATTTGCTCAGATAAGCACGTCCAGTGTAGCGTGGATAAACAGAAATTTGGAACGTGTAATCACAGAGACCTACAGATCTGGTGTTCGTGCAGTGGTGGTTGAAGGCCACTTACTTATATCTTGTACTGGGGGTCATTTACTGCGTACCGATTTCAGCGTTTCGATATAGCCCGTGGTCGTTCACTTCTTCGTTTTTGATAGTCCGAGAAACTGATTCCATATATGTATAGTGACACTACTGTCGAAGATACGTTGGCACTTCCAGTCAAGCTGCCAATATATGAGAGGTTGCACAGGAAGTGACATCAATGATGTATACCAGAAAGCTGCGTCCGTGGGGAAAGTCACGTGTGGAAGATACAATTTGTTTTTGAGACTATACTACAGAATACATAAAAATACAAAATTGAGATGGTGAGATTTTTTTGCGAACTGCAAGCGCACACACCAGCGAAACAGCCTCACTCGCCACCAGTACGCCGGAACGTCATTTGCCAATCAGCTCCTTGAGATCAGCTAGCCTGACGTCAGTTCGGGTATAGTCCATTAACAGGTTACATCCAGATTTCTGAAGCCGGGCTAAAGTTATACTTTTAAGGTATTCCTCCGCCTCACACAAACGAAACTTAACCAACTACACCAAAGGGACAACAGGCGGTATTCGTGCGCACTCAGTTTAATTATACTTTGCTTGAGAAATTTTTCTTACTAGGCATTATCAACACACATATTTTCCCTCTATTTTTAGTCATATTAACTGTAGGTACCATATTATAATTTATGGATAAAATGTAAGTGGAAATTCAACTTAACCAATAATGAGCTACTTTTATATAAAGAGAAGTATAAAACGCTTGTGAAACATGTCTTATTTTGGAAACAAGCAAACACTTCATACATGTGAGTGATTTTTCAAAGGTTCGATTCAAGAATTTTAAAGGTACCGCAAAGGTTTACTTCTACTACAGCTTGGGGAGATCAATGTCAAAAGTTTGACAAAGGGAAAATTATCGCCGCCAGGTAAGCGCTAGTGTTGGCAATGTACCAGATTTTTTCTATTTCATACGTAAAAAAACAGGATAATTGTAATAATAATAAAACAAATAAAATAATTTCGTAACTAAGTAATTCCTTTTTCATTTATTATTAACGTGGCTTAAAATTTTAATCAAATGTTACCTTTTATGACAGTGCGCACCTATCGACGGAAATTTTTGCTGTGCCAAACTCTCTCATAGTAAATCTCGTTTTGTTGGTAACCTGAGTGGCGTTAACCTCAGTACCGCGCGAACAGACTTAGAGGAGGAGTGAAGCAGGCTGCAACAGAGGAAGCCATGACCCGCCAGGTTGCGGGGGAAGACGACTGCAGGCAGGCAGGCAGGCAGACGCACGCGAGTGAAAGTGGCGGTAGCGGGGCCGCTGGGAAGTGGGCCACCCACCGCCGCTGCTCGCATCCCACGACCGTTGTCGCCGCTCTCACCGCAGTAGAGGCCTGCCTCCTTACTACTGATAGCTCGAGCTAGTGAAGTTTTTCGCGGGAAAATACAAGTACACGGTAGACTTCAACACCGTCAGCACCCGACAGCAGTTTCTCTCGTTTCCTCGCCGACTCCAGTATCCGTGTTCTTCTTACCACCATATAGCGGTCTTTCTTCGTTATCTCAGATAGGATGTTGCCAGTAGTTTCAATGGGACTGTGATTTGTATAGGCATTACTGTGGCTGTCAATTCCAATTGTTCGTACAGCTGTCCTTTGGCCGGTTCCTCGATGACTAGTCTCGGGTGGCACCCCTGGACACCAGGCTCGTAAATGTCCCTCCTTCCCACAGCCCCAGCATTCTCGGCGCCTCCGTCGACGAGGGACAGGTGGCGCAGCCACTGTGGAGTTCAAAAGTTATCCTACCGCCGTCTCTAGTCTTCTTAACAAGCTCTCGGTCGTACTCGCGTCTGGCTGCCGGGTCCTGCAGCTCCTTTGCGGGCACTGGATTCTCAAGTGCCCTGTCTGGCCACACTCCCAACATTCCCGATGCTTAGGTGGACAAAAACTGGTTTCCTAGCACAGACTCTGGCAGCAATGTCTTTCATTGTGGTCTCCAACTTCCTCAAGACGTCCAATATGCTATCTCTATCGACGTCATTGCATGCTGGAAAGTCGGCTCCTGGTTCGCTGATTCCACCTCCAATGCTTGGGTCAGGGCATCCTGCATGCTATGTGGCGATGCCAGGCGTACAGCTCGGCGCATATCAGCATTAGTAATAGCATCCATGAAAAAGTCGATTGCGATGACGTCGCGTGCCTCCTCGGGGAACCCCTCCAGAGACAGGTGTGACAGACTCGCGATGTTCTGCCACAGCTACTGCAGCGGTTCCCCTGGTCCCTGGATGCGGCTTCGCAGTTGGGCATGGCGGTTGTGTCGCAGGTATCAGTCGTTGAATCGCAGCTCCAAAGCCGACACCAATGTTAAGTATTCCAGTCGATGTCGTTCTGGCAGCGACTGCAGTATTCTCAGTGCGGATCCCCTCTGTACAACCGCCAGGCAGTACGCCGGTTGCTCTTCCGTCCAGCTATTCAGGGCGCTAAGGTGTATGTCCATCATAGGAGGTGGGCCTTATTGTGACGCTGCCTTTACCCACACCTGGCTGCGGCGTACCCACTCTGCAAAACTGCTGAGCTTCTCCTGAGATGGCTGTATTGGCGGCGACCACTACCTTCTCGCTGTCCGCATTCGCCGGCTCGCTCGGTGTCGATCTCTGCTCCTCCTCAGCCGCTGCATGTCTTCTCCCATTCCTTCTTGAAGTCGCTTACTTCCTGTTTCATTTCCTGCTCAACACTTTCCATCCTTTCATTCACACTGTCCGTCACACTCTGAATTATCTTGTCCACGCATTTTTATTTTATTGTTCACTAATTCGCTAACAGCTTCTATCTTTCGGTCTACATTCTCATTCACACTGCCTATTTTTCTATCCACATCTTCGTTCACACTGTTTTTTTTTCTATCCCCATTTTGGTTTACACCGTCTGTTTTCTATCCACATTATCGTTGACGCTGTCTTTTTTTTCTGTCTACCAGTTCACTAACATTATTTTTTTGGCTATCTACAATTTTTATTGGCACTACTAATTAGACTATTTACATTTTCATTGACACTACTAATTTGATATTTTACACTACTAATTTGACGATTTGCGGATTCCCTGACGCTACTTATTTGAATACTTAATCCTTCCATTAAAGAGCAAAGTGCTTCCATGTCTGCCAATATTTCCGTTGTCAGCATCAACAAATATCTAAATAATTCCTAAGCCTATTACTACAAATTTTGTACTATTAGTTAATATCCTACTCTAATCTTAATTACTTTTTTTTCTTGAACAAAATGCCTTTATCCCACTTCTGACACAAGTGTTAAGCAACAAGGGTATTCACTGATGAGGTGAATGTACGGAACATGTCTCGCTGTATATGCATTCGATGGAAACTGAAACACCGCAGTTTTAATCGAAGTAATTTTCAGGAAGTATGTATATGACGAAACTGAAATATTGAGTAGCTCTCATGAATTTAGAAGTTATGTCGCATTCCAAAGCGTTACTCTTTGAGTAAACTTTACTTTTTGTCGTCTGAAAATACTCTGAATAAATGCTAAACGATTTACTCGTTCTTGGCAGTGACCCAGAATGGTAGAGTAACTGCCCTGAGCATATTTTCAGAGTAAAACTTTTACACGCATTATCTCGGCGAGTAAGAAAGGGTAAAAGAGGAAAGTGGCCCATAGGAGTTTAGTTTAATTAAACGAACTGAAAGAAAATGCGTACGTTCTGGCTACAGACACAGAAGAGAAAATAAAAATGCTGGGTGATAAAACACTATTTTTTTTAAAGTTAAGTTCTATTGTACTGCTGCAGTTTTGGACATAATGTTTATGGTTATAGTAAATGTAAATTATTGTGTATATAATAATTATTTTTTAAGTCGAAGAAGCCCTGGAAAGTTGTGTGTGTCTATATATGGTATTTCTATTGGTTGCTTGATAAGGAACTGTCTGTAAACACAGCATGCTATTTACATTAAGCTTGTACCAAAACCAATTTAATCATAATTTTCTCAGCTTTTGCTTTCGGTTACTTTACTGTACTGTCGGAGTAGCGTTTTGGAATGCCACCTTACATAGCCACGTTGTAAGTACACCGATAGGTAGTAAGTAACCTGATGTTCGGGTGCACGAACTTTCTCCCTCCTCTATAATGGCTGCTATACGCTGCAAACCAGGGCAGCTAATTTCCATGGCTGTCTTACCCACGCAGCATGCAGTAAAGTGTGTTACTTCTTTTTTCTCCGCAAAGGGAGCTGCGAATCTGTAAGCATGCGTGTCGAGTGCTTCGTTAGTCACAGGTCACTTCAAAGACGAACAGGTGGGCTCATTTCATGTGTTCGCAAAGTCAGAATACAACCAATGTTTTGTGCTGAGTGATCACAGGAAGGTTGTTCGGTGCCAAAACATATTTATTTTCAAAATATTAACTATTTAGTTCACAGAGATTCA
The DNA here is from genome assembly GCA_002778355.1 of Clitarchus hookeri. Classification (NCBI taxonomy): domain Eukaryota; kingdom Metazoa; phylum Arthropoda; class Insecta; order Phasmatodea; family Phasmatidae; genus Clitarchus; species Clitarchus hookeri. The sequence goes on from NQII01000661.1 coordinate 355,495, forward strand.
AGCAATGTTATTTTATATGGCTTATTTAAATTTTAAATGTAAAAGTTTATTGACGGAAACGTAAATGTTTTCTCTCGGCACATTTATTATACTTCCAACATTTCATCCATTTTTCGCACTTAGCTCTTACTTAAATTACAAATATTACCCAACTTCATACATTTTGCTTCATTTTTGCCTTCGCTGCCACACCAAAATTCACTCTGTATTCAAAATCTTTAGAATTATTTGAAATATACATAAAAAATTGAGTTGAGTTGACAGATATGGGTGGCTCTTAACAACGAGGTTTTGAGAACAGATACATAAAAAACTGAGAAATTCACTTGAAAATTCAGAGTAAATATTCACGCAGTAAAAATTTTGTAAGTTTTACGAATAATTCCTTGGTAACTATTTGACAAGTAGGTTTAATTTTACACTACAAGAAAATTATTGTATAATTACCACACTGAGGTATTTTAAAAATACAAAATTAATTACAAATCTCTATGTTTTTAATGCACAAGAAGTCAACAGCGCTTACTAGTTAAAACAAACAGTGCCTGTATTTTCACGTTACAAACTATTGTGAACTTTATTGTAATTCATTTGCAGTATTACAAAAATTATCTTGGCAACTAGTTTTCATCACAATTTTGTATACTTAAAAAATATTTTTACTGTGCACGAACTTTGTAAGGTGGTTCTATTTTCCTTTGCAAAAAAAAGGAGAATTACCGTACTTTGCAAGAAACTTCACATTCAGGACAGTTTGTTTTCACGCAAGTGTATGGAAAAATTACCGTGAGATCCTTCCTGCAATCTGCACGCCTCCAGGAGGTCTGAGGTGAAACAAGACGTCTGTTGAAAACCTTGTCATATATTTGTCAAGGAAAGCCACAAACCGGAGAAATATCATCGCATTTTGTGGAGGAAAGATATTGAGTACTAACATGTTGTAATTTCGTCAGTATTATAAATTTAACGGCCAAAATTTTTATTATTACTTTATGACTGACCAAGCGATCAAGAAATGAAAATGTTTTTGATAAGTACAAACACCTCGAGAGTTCAAAACTGACAAAAAAATGTTCCTCGAAAGTGTTACGTTTTTATGGTGGATCGTACTAAACTTTCCCAACGAGTTCGGCCACTAATTGCCGTTGCGCGCTCACCATAGCTGTTCCCGCCATGGTTATCGCTTGCCAAAATCGGTACAGCGATTTCTTCGGCCTCTGAATAAGCTGCAATATGTGGTGAAGGGAAAAGAGCACTGCACTTTACACTGTGAGTCAAACGCACATCGATAATTAGCCTACGTATTGACAACTAAAAATGTAAACATTATGATGCGAATAAATTGATTCAGATACACTTTTATTTATAGTCCCGGGTGTTACAAATAAGAAAATTTCGGTGAATACTGTACTTATGTTCTTTGAAGGATTCTTGCAGTGGAAATGACATATCAAACGAAACATTATTTTTTACATATTCTATTGCAGGGGGTCTCGTAGAAAACCAGAGTAATGTGTGGAGAAAACAACACAAAGCCACCCAATGGATGCCAGTTTGGGCTGTCGTCAGTAGATATACAAAACAGCAACATAGTGAATTCCGAACAACGAAATAAGTCAGAAAGCAACAAGGAAACGCAAAAAATGGACACTATGACATAAAATTGAGCTAATAATAATAATATATGGGCAATACAACGAAGACTGCAAAGTTGAAAAACTTAGCAAAACATGTAAAAATAGGCACACAGACTGAATGAAATCGCGAAGACAGTACAGACGAACACAGTGGTATTCCGCGATGTGACGTTTCAGAAACTGCAATTTCAGGCATGCTTTAAGACTAAATTCCTTGTTCGGAATTCTCTGTGTTGGTGTTGTTTATATCTACTGACGACAGCCCAACTTGGTTTCTATTCTTTGCTTTTGTGTTGTTTTATCCACGCATTATTCTTGTTGTATACGAGACCCACTGTAATGGGGCGTGTCCAAAATAATGTTTCGTTTGATAGTTACCGTACTTAAGCCGACACAAGTTTTATTTTGTTGTCACTACCAGGAAATTGTAGGCTTTGTTTTTAACTACTAAAATCAACCATCCGTAATCTAGAACAACAGCAGTGTTCATTAATCATTTTGCCACGGCGAAGACCATTGGGCACTAAGTAGAGAGATTTGGGCGGCTCTTAACATCGAGGTCTTGAGAGCCGATGAGGGTGAAACGAGGCATCGAGCAGCGCCGGAATGCAAGAACGGGGGAAACGGGAGATCCCGAGAAAACCAGCTGGCTAGTGGCATTCCCACATGAGAAAATCCGGGAACGACCTCGCCGGGAATCGAACCTGGTTCTCCTTGATGGAAAGCGAGTAGTCTGACCACTACACCACCGCGGCTCCGCATTGGGCACTAAGCTTCACAGTGTACAATAATCGGCCAAATAACCTTCTTGTGCGATACGTAATTTATTGTGAATCATTTACTTCGAATGTGTTAAGAACTTTATGTTCTGTGAGGGGTTGTGAATCACAGTTTTAATAACGGTTCTTGTAGCTCCTCCATTGTGTATACTGCTGCCACCGATAAAAACATTTCTGAAACGTCTAGATGAGGCGAAATTACGGATAATAAAGACGTTGACTTGTGTGTAGTTAGTATATAATGAGACAAGCACGAGCAGCTCTGCGCGGGAACGATGAAGCCAAGCGAAGCGGCAGAACGCTATGGCTGTTGTGGATGTCGCTTTCCCACCGCTAGACGCCACCGCCAGATGTTTGGTTCATCGACATGTTCCGTCCGAGTAGATAGGCGTTGTAGCTGAAAACTGCTTCCAGCTTTCCAATCGGCCTTAAACTCTGTTCTAGTTTTGCGTCCTGATAGTCACTGCTACAGTTCGCTCCGATTAGCGAACCGATTCGCGAACCGATTCGTAATAGCAGAGACTTGAAAAATTCCCAGATTAATACAGTGCCGCGGCAAGACTTCGTAAGCTTGCACGCCAGTTCCGAATAAAAGTGACTCCAGTAGCCGATGGTCAAATGGCAGTGGAAAATTTTTCCGACCTCTAATAGTAAAACAAATGACTGTCGTGCATGGCTTCGAATGTGACTAGCGCACTTCGGCACGTTGTTCTTTCTCAGCCAAAAAACGTGAAAAAGTCCCATTGCCAAATGCACGCTAGATGTTCATTTGTAAAGGCTCTTCACGGCAAAGGGGGCACTTCTGTAAGCCCTGCTTTGGATCTACTTTTATATTCAATTTTGTATTTTTCCACTACATGTAAAATCAACGCGGCCATGGACCACATTATTTTATTCATGCGTTGGTAGAGAGTAGTAGTGAAATCGTTTGGAACGTAAATACGTTATTAATAAACAAATACTTACACTTCGGTGCATGGAAAAACAAAGAAACTAATTTAAATAAATTCACTGCCCATAAATTTAAACGTCACATTTCTAATACAACGTAAAAGCATCGAATTATTTACCGTACCTCTTTACCAACTTTACAGACAGTATGCCAGTCAACGTGTCCGTTGAAATACGTGCAACGTATAGTGTTTATTTTAAAAGCTCCCGCCTAAAAAAAGGGGGGGGGGGTGGAACTGCGTTGCAAAGTGTTTGTTTGAAATAGGCCCTACTCGTATTCCCACCAAACTATTAAACGCGCGTCCGGTGTGCTGATCTACGAAAATAACACACACTTCAGACGGGGGCTGTTGGCTGCTTTCAACACGTCACGCATATTAGAAACACAATTCTAGAGTACTTCAAAATTGCTTTTTCAAAGCGCTGTCTCTCAAAACACGCGCGTAAGATACATTCAAAACTACCCAAGGGCCTTGTATTGCACCTTCCTACAGACTTTCCATCAATAAAAGAATAGGTTCGCCCCTGAAAGTCCCATAGGTAAACACTGTGCGACGAGAACACTGAACACTACTCTAGAGCAGTGTTTCTTAACCTGGGGTCCGCGGAAACCGGGAAGTCCGCGAGTATATGTATGGGGGTCCACAGTCTCATCTCTGGACCATTTAACAATAACAAATAAATGCCACCAAAAGTCTCGTATTCGCTACGCTTACTTAGCACGACGAACGTGCTCCAGCGGGCGGTGTGCGAGACTGACTTGATTTCCTAGGGGTCCGTGGCTGAAAAAGGTTAGGAAACGCTGGTCTAGAGCATTGCGCTTAGTCGCGATGGGGCACTTGATGCGCGTGGCAGTGTCGCCCTTATCGCTCCTGCGCTTCTCGGTCTCAAACGCGGATAAAACCTATAGGTAGGCGGGAGCCTTAAACGCTGATTCCAAAATGTCTCACTTTATCCTGAACTCCCTACGATAAGGATATTTTACTGAATGCCCGCAGATTTTCCTCACGCCCGCTTGTGTATGAATCCTGCGAGGACCGTATGTGGTGGATTGCTGCACAACAATGGGTGCTGCACAAGCATGCTACACTTGTCTAGCGTTAACTTTAACAGTTTTGTAATCTAGAGAACAATGCTCGAGTTCAGCGCTGGTAAGGGAAGTGCAGTCAACACGACGTATTGTTGTCACAGGAAACGACTTGCTCAATCAAATATGTTTAGATCAGTAGAGGTGTAGTATTACCTTTTTTGAAAATTATTCACATTAATGTAAATACAATGGCAAAAATACAGCATTTGCCTATGTGTTTAGAACAAAATTTTGTAACGTGCTCAAATGCTTCTGGGGACTAGATATTTACCACAGTTTCAATTGATTGCCCGAAATTCCCTAAAGCCCAGTCAGAATGTAGGGAAAAACTAATAAGATACAAACAAAAAAAAATGTGAGCAGAATAAACGTTACAGTATAAGTGAGCGTACAAGAAATTGTTTGCATCATTAAGTTTGTCACTGCTGTTGTTCGCATTTTCAATTGCGTGATAAAATAAGTGACACGAGGAGGAAGCTTGAGTTACCTCTGTTTTCGTTGCACTGGATATTCGTTTGTTAGAACATGTTTTCCCGGATGAAGTAGTCTTTGAATCGAAATAAACCAACCCATACCAATGATGAGAGATTAACTCTTTCTAAAGAATATTTTCCTATCCCCCCTCCCCACGAGTCTTGAAATGTTTTTACTAATCTGTAGCAAAAGTCATCATAATAATCATTATCAGTAAAGATACTGTTATAAATAATAAAGTCGACTTAAATATTGTAATAAACTGTAAACTTTTTTATGTTGTGGTTTTTAAAAAGAATATCTACGCCTTAATTGTTTGGACAGTTGACTGATGCAAGTAAAACATTTGACAGTTGTAATATGTCAGCCATGTGGCAATTTTTGTGGTTACATTTAGCGGAAGGATGCATAATCGGTACCTGAAAGTAGAACTTTTGCATTGCTACAGACAAGTGTGAAGCTACCGTGAATAAAATACAAAAACTTAAATTACCCTTAAGGAGGCCGTCTGCCTGTATTGTTTTCACCTTTTTTGGTCAAGAAATGTGGGAGATGTAAGGGTCATACTGGCACGCGTTACAAGAGCGCCATCGCCACTACTCGCAGGGCTCTGAACTGGCGTGCAGTGTTCTCGTAGTGCTGCGTGTACCCATGGGACTTTCAGAGGTGACCCTATCATTTTATTCATGAAAAGACTGTAGCAAAACTCAATACAGGCTCCTATCGTAGTTTGAATCGTGTCCAGTTAGTATGTTTTAAGATACGATATTCTGAAAAGCCAATTTTAACTATATTGGAGGGCTCCAAAATAATATTTGCAGCAAGTGTAGTAACTTTAATGTAAAGTTTCGTCCTCGTCTGGGGTGTGATGTGTTTACGTAGGCAAATATAATGGGGCACGTTTAATAGTTTCGTCAAAGAAAAAACAGGATTTCGAACAGTCTACAACGCAGTAAGCGCCAGGCAGGCGGAATTCTTAATGCGAATGATTTGTATATAATAACATAGATACGACGACTACATAAAATAATATGTTGCAGCTGCCCTGTCTCGTCGGCCGTTCAAGGCGGGCTGGCGAACGACCGTTGTACTCCAAGGGAAACGAATTCGACGTACGCACAGAGAAGATAAATACACAGATACGAAATGACGTTGTGGTCCTTTTGATGCGGGCGTACTCATCCTCTGATTGGCTGCGCAAGGGCCTGGGCACAGGCCTCTGTGTCTGATTGGCTAATGCGTGCTGCGAAACGCTCCCTATTGGCTGGGCTTCCGGCTGGCAAGTAAGCTACCGGGCGCTGACTGGCGAACGGCGCGTTCCGACATGTTGCTGGCCAGTGACGCCATGTTGCTGGCCAGTGCGGCCGTTGTCCGCGGAATAAGCTGCTATTTCACCTCTGCATTAAACTCTCTTATGCAGACTGCATAAGAGAGTAACTGGAGAAGGAGGGGAGGGGGGCGTTAGTGATAACTTAAAAATGCTCCAGTTATCACTAGGCATGGAGTCTCTTTCGCGTACAATCACATCCTCTCTCAAACCTCTGTCACACAGTCAAATTTTTCCGTCAAACTGCTTCCATTAAGTTTGGTCAAATAAAGTTGGACAGCTATGACGTCATCGAAACGTCATAAACGCCGCCATATTTGTCTGAGAAAGTTGGATGGCTTCAGTTTCCATAAAAAAATTTGAAGATTGAACCGGTTATAAAATTTCTTTGATGTTTGACTGTCTCAGCCAATCAGAATCGTGCACGACAAATATGGACGTCACGAAAGTTTAAAACAACGAACAATTATTCCTGGAAACAAAGTAGGTTATGAAGATAATTTATCTAGAAGCTGTCTGGGCATGAATGCTAATCTAAGTTAAACTTGGACATAATATTACGAACTCAAATTTGACAGTGTGACAAATTTTCAAACACATTCAACATTATTTGATAAAATTTGTTGGGAGGAAAAATTTGATGGCCGTATTTTGTCTTCAAATTCTATTGCCAGATATAGTTGAAGGCAAAAATTTCACTGTGTGTGCCTGGGGCTTTAGGTGCGGTCCGGAAGGAGACTGCGAAGATGACTGGCTTGCCCTGTAGCAAGAACCAGGCAAGCGGACCGTTACCGGACAAACTCATACCACTTCTAAAATAAGACAATAAAACCCTGGAAAAAATCATATTGACATACGATTTAAATTAACCTTTGGCTGCTGGCGCCCTATGAGAAAACTGTTTTGGACATTGCGAGACGGTTGCTATTGAATTTAATTTACGCTGCCTAAAGCCTGCTGTGCTGACTTAATAATTTGAAAATTAAAAAACAAGACAAACACATGTACCCTTGTGTATGTAAAAACTAAAATAATAGTACTTATTTGAAACTTCGGCTTGCTCAGCGGCCGTAGCAGCGGGTGCTTGCCGTAGCCGCCGGCACTGCCTGCATCAGTCCAGTGTTTCCGTCTGCAGAGACAATATTTTGTAAAATAAAATAGGCAACACGCCTTTTCTTCCGGTCTAAACATAATGTTTTCAATACAGTAGATCTTTGCTGCCCACGACAGTCCTACACGTGACGTAATATCATATGTGAAAACACACTGGTCTTGCTGCACGTCAACTACCCGTCGAGCGAAACGACGATTGCCCGGATAATCTGACGTGGCGCTGGATACGTGGCACTCAGATTTCCTTATCATTTGTAAAACTGCGAACACTTTCTTTATGCTGCAAGGCACGTGGTCGCAGCAGATGTTTGTTCGGCGCCGACAGCGCGCGCCATTTTCTTCGCGCAGGCAGCTGGTCGCCGCACGCGGATGTTGCGGTGCGTTGGCGTGCTTCGTACCGAACCACTCGTGCAGTTCGTGCGTCAGGTTCGGTCTGAGATGACTAGGAGGCACGACGACAAACATGTAATCAGAGTCCCAGTAACCGATGTGCAGCGCCTTGTGACGGCGGTCTCTGCTGCTGGAAGATGAACATGCGTGTACGGCGCTGAAGCGAGCAATATTTAAATGCTGGCGTCGTGCGCCATTTGCCAACGTGTTTTTATAAATATAATGTTGACGTGTTTTGTCAGCTTGGTATATTTATTGTTTAACCTCCTAACATTTNTCGTTTTGTCAGCTTGGTATATTTATTGTTTAACCTCCTAACATTTGTGCAAAACTTCCCCTCTTGCGGTTGGTCCCTGTCTTTCAAACGTTTATTCCTCTGGTTGCTTCAATGGCGTAAATTCAGAGGATCTATGTGTCCCGTCGAAACAAGACTTTACGNAAACGTTTATTCCTCTGGTTGCTTCAATGGCGTAAATTCAGAGGATCTATGTGTCCCGTCGAAACAAGACTTTACGTTAATGAAACGGTTTGGTCGCCGTTTGGAATCCGATTAATGCACGCTGCACAGTAAAGAAAACTGTACGCCTATTCGTCACCTTGCACTTGGAGAGTTGACATCCCGTAAGGCACATCAACCGGAGCCACCCTTAACGATCTGTTGATTTTCTCTCTCACTCGTTGTTTTTAATCTCACTATACGGATACTTTAATGAGCCCACATAACTGGAGCTATTTTCCTCATTTGAGGAACGGAAACAAGGGATCACTAAGTACACTTTGGCACCCGCATCAAGATCCCCGTAGCATCTACGTTCAAGGCAGTGTACTTACTTACTGTCTTAAAATCATGCTAAGTGTGACCTTATAATTTTATTAGTTGCAAGTTTGTAGCAATATTCATTGTGGGAGGGGCCGCTGGTTAAACTACTCGCCTCCCACCAAGATGAACAGGGTTCGATTACCGGCGGAGCCGCCCCCGGATTTTCGCATGTGGGAGTCGTGTCTGACGGTGCCACTGGTCGGCGGGTTTTCTCGGCGATCTCCAGTTTCCCCCTCGCTTCGCCATCATCGGCTCTTAAGTCCTTCATTTTAAGGGCTGCCCAAATCTCTTCCCTCATTCATTCAGTGTGGGGTGGCCCTTCAGATTTTTTTTTTAAATATTTGAGTGCAATGTTTTTATATACAGCAGTGTGAAAATGCCATTTTAATTTTACTGAAGGTTAATAATTACAGTTTGCAAGAAGTATCAAAAGTGGTATTCCGAGTTAGTTTGACGTATGAAAACAGAATGTGAACGGGAAAGAGTATTTCTTCCTAAAGGCTGTTCATATTAAACTCAGTACTTTTGAAANGTATGAAAACAGAATGTGAACGGGAAAGAGTATTTCTTCCTAAAGGCTGTTCATATTAAACTCAGTACTTTTGAAAACCCTGCTTAAGATCTACTTGTATGCACGTTGTGCATCCTTCCGTTCTGTGTAAAATTAACACTGCCCCGGGCCTTACAACTTTATCCATGCGTCCGTCAAGTGAAACTGTGAAATTATTACAAAATTAAATATTTAACCAATCCGCTAATTTTTACACTTGGATGCATTACAAAAACAGAAAGCGAAAGAAATAATTTAATTTACCACAAATAATTACTTATAATTTTTAATTCGACAACTACTTTCCCTCCAGCATTACCAACTTTACTGGGCGCGTGTCACTCAGTGCACCCATTCATGTATATGCAGGTGGGAGCAGTGACATTTTTCTAAGGTTGATAGTGCTCACATTATCGTGGACAGCCTTTAAACACGCGTAATCCCAGCTCTTTCAATCGCAGCGCTCTCGCGAAACAGACGCAGTTAAGTCTGAAAGAGGAGGATTCACACTTGGAAGTATAATTGCCATCATTTCACTCACGCTCTACTAACGCAGGCCTGCGCAAGCATTGTGAACAGGCGGCCGTTCCGATTCGCGCACTGTCGCCTCGCGTCATTCTTCTCATATCGCTGGAGGGTTTTGGTTGGATGTGGTGGGGGGAGGAGGCAGTAAGGCCGCACCGACGAAGCCAGGAGGGTAGCTAGGAGGGTAGAGGGTGGGAGGTAGTGGCTGAATGCCTCCAGGCCGCACTGAAGGGCTGTTTACAGCTTGTATCTTCCTCCAGTCTGGCGCGAAAGCCAGAGCTGCGCGCATCAACATGTCACTTTCGAAAGTGTCTCTGAGAATTTTGCTTTCCGAAAGCTCTGTTGTGGAAATGAACTTCCTAAAATAAGAAACACAGATTGTGGGTTCATGATTATAATCGACAAAGAAAACTGGATGGTGAATTCGTTAGGGTTTATAAGGAGCTTAGGAATAACAGTGACCAATTTTTAATTACTTAAGGATTAGCAACGAGTTTTTCGATTTACTTTTCCTAAAAGTGCAAAATAATCTTCATTATGTGACAACAAATTATAGGGAAACAATCTCTGCTGAAGAGTGACTCGTAATTACATGCAGGTTAGTCTCATTATTACCACCATAAATTGAAACAGTTATTGTAATGCGTAATCTAAATGACTACAAACAAATAGTGTTGTTACTGCTATTATTATGATAGCATTGGGTTTAATGAACCTTATCGCGAGGTTTCTATATGCAGTATTCAACAAAATAATTGCCAGAAATGTTCTACATTCGGAATTTACTTATTACCGAATACCAATTTTTATAAGCATTATATTAATATAGGCCTATTTGTATAAACACAATTTTCAAGTAGTTGAAGAAATATATTATTTGGATTTACCATCATTATTCATACGGCTCATACATAATAAATCAACCAAATTAATAATATTGACGACAATATACTTGACCCTTAACATATTTATTCTACGAAAATATTATTTGATAACTTATAAAAAGTAAACACAGCGAATGAAACTAAATAAATCATGTTACGAAAAAAAAAAAATGGAAGCACTGTCCATATTCAATCTACATAATATTTCCCATAAGACAAATATAGCGTAACTAAATGCATTTCGTGGCATCTTTATATGTCCTGTGCACCAACCAAAATGTCTAGTAGAAAGGAATGTCAAATGGGCCTGCTGATGGTGTGTCATATGATCTCGTAGNCTGTGCACCAACCAAAATGTCTAGTAGAAAGGAATGTCAAATGGGCCTGCTGATGGTGTGTCATATGATCTCGTAGATGCAGTAGGCCTATCCAGGGAAGCAGTAGGTTGTGAATTGTGATCGCCAAAGGAATTCGGTGTAGCTGGAGATGACGTGTTTGGCGAAACTTGTTGAAATGGTGAAGAATTGTAATCCTGTATTGCCTCATATTGTCTGGCAACGATGTATTGGATTGCAGCACGTACTCTCTGCTTTTGTAATCCATTGGAAGAGTGCATGTACGGTAACAAACTTTTGAAAAAAATTTAGATCTGGATCTTCTTCGTTATTTATTTCTTTTTCAAGATGCGACCTCTTCATTTTATCGACAGCATTTAAACCGACTTCCTTTGAGCTTCGTTCTGAGACAGATTGTTTCCGCTTTATAAATTCAGATCTTTTTTTCCTCTTTCAAAAATCTGCAGTCATTATTTTCTGAAACGCTTGAAGTTAAAATTTCCGGTATAGCTTCCACTCGAGTGGCAAGAGACTCATTTCGCTGTTGAGATGGTTCATTGTTATTAGTCCCATGTATGTCAACGTTGCGAAGCAGCATCTTGGGTCTCTTGAGTTGGTTCTTGAGTACAATTTTGCAAGTTATCTATTATCTCTGGGACAGTTTTCCCTTACAATGTAATCTTCCAAAAACATTAGTTGATAGTAAAAGCTCCATGAACTAACAGTTTTTATACAACCCCTACTTCCACTTTTCGGGTTTTCTAATTCTCGCATTTCTTTCACAAAGCAAGCGCGAAGGTTTTTCCATTTCGCCTNCTACTTCCACTTTTCGGGTTTTCTAATTCTCGCATTTCTTTCACAAAGCAAGCGCGAAGGTTTTTCCATTTCGCCTCCGCTGTCTCGACTGAAATAGAAACAAAACGGTAGTTAGGAACATCTTAGTTATGTTAGTTAACCATAATATTATATTTCCCTTTTAAAAAGCCGTGCGGCCTAACTGCTTCAGCAGTCTGGCCACCCGACTCGTTCGTGTGCGATTTGTGTTTGAGCTGCGTAATTGTTTAGCGTGTGGAAAAGTATGAGCAGTTACAATAGCTGATTTATTTTCTACAACTAACTACAAGTGTACGGAACTACTTTAACATTAAGAATATTTTTCATCTACTGTATCACGAAATAGCACACTGAAACACAATGGAGTTTCCATATTTTAATTTACTTTAGCTAATAAAAAACAAAATGTTTTTTAAAATAAGACATGAATTTCACTTTTTGGCTGTCATATGTAAAAAAAACGTTTACTAGTAATCATAAATATAACCAATTAACACAGATATATAACTTTCAAATGGTATTTAATGTATTGGCCTAATGTTTTTATTTTATTACTTGTTGGGTTTTCAATTTATGAAGAAATTAATATTTTTTTTAGATTTCAGATGTCTGGCTTCTGGGGAGTCCTTCAATTCGCTGGCACTGCGATTTAAAATGGGCATGACCACTGTTGCTGAGATCGTCCATGACACCTGTCGAATTTTGTGGAATATTTTTAAAGATGAATACCTACCAACACCAAAGAAGGAAACATGGCTTTCTGTGGCAGACAAATTTGAAAACAGGTGGAATTTCCCTAACTGTTTCGGTTGCTTAGATGCAAAACATATGCGAATGAAGAGTCCTGCAAACAGTGGGTCGCAGCACCATTGTTATAAACAATTATTTCGAGTTTTATTACAGCCTGTAGTAGATGCTGATGGAAGACTCCTTACTGTCGACATTGGCACTCCGGGGAGACAAAGTGAAGAAGGAAATTTCAGAACATAAAATTTGTATCGTTTACTTGAAACTGGAAAAATTAATGTGCCAGAATGTAAACCTCTTCCATCTACAAGTTCGACAGTACCGTTCGTCTTGCTAGGAGATGAAGGGATGCCCTTTACTGCCGTACCTGATGCCACCTTATCCTAATAGAGATTTAGATGATCGGAAGCGAGTGTTTGACTATAGGCTAAGCCGCGCGCGAAACATTGTTGAATGTGCATTTGGTATCATGGCTGCCAAGTGGAGACTGTTAAATAATGCCATAGAATCAAATGCTTATAATGCTGTACGAATGGTGGAAGCTATTCGCATCCAACACAACTTCGTTCTGACGCATGAAAACGATTATGTAAACATTGCACATGTTCAAGAAAGTGCATGCCGAGGAGTCATTACTGCCAACCTGCGCATCACCGTTTCACTTCAACAGCATTAAGAACAAGATATCGTTTCATGGAGTACTTCAATGGCGTGGGTTCAGTTCCTTGGCAAGAAGATTATACTCTTCCACAGAACATTGTGCACCGCCATAACAGAAACCATCATTCAAACTGGAAGCATTTCACTTAGTAATTTTCCTTGTTCTTGAGAATCAGTGAATATTTGATAGCACTGTATTGTTAAGATCCAAGTAAACTAATGTCAATGTAGTTAGTTGCGAGTCGTCAGCATCTGTTTACTTCACGGCATGTTTATATTAGTTTACTTGCAATTTTATTCTCTTCATATAGCCTAACTGAGGTGGGATGTCTAATTTATTTGTATACGTTATGTGTCATGTAACAAAGTTATACAATGAATGACAAAACTGAAATACCAGTTTGAAAATAAACGATCCCCAGATATATTTTTGTGGTGCATCGCGTACTTCCAATAATTTTTTATATATTTACAAAAAATTTGTAAAGTTAACACAGCTGCCAAAACTGCTAATAATTTTATGAACTTTTTATGCATCTTAATATACGCATGCCTAAATTGTCTTGCTATCTAATATCAGTCCGAAATCATAACTGTTTCAAATTAAACTTTCTTTACTTTGTCATTGTTTATTCGGAAAGTTATTATATATGAAACTATTTCCTGTTAATTAGCATATATATTCAAAAATAATTTGTAAAATAAAATGTTACTGAGCTACAGCTAAATGGTACGTTACAGTCATTCAAAATAAAGTAGCTACTAAATTTATGAATATGTTATGTCAGACTTGGCTATCAATAATCGAATAAACTGTAAAGTAATTTAAAACATTGGGTAACTTTTGTTGTTTGTGTGGAAACATAATTATAGCATTGTGGAGTTTTTTGTGCCATAAATCCAGAGTACTAAATTAATAAACAACTTAATGTCTACTCCAGTTTCTTGAACTTCTTCAGCCCACAAAAGTATTCAAAATCTTCTAATTCTTGCTGAGGCCATCTGCAGGATCCCAAATAGCCCTGCGTTTGTAGACAGATGCGATAGCAAGTTCCTCCATGTTGGCGGCGCCTCTGCAGCGTGGGTGGAAGAACTAACCAGAGTGTTGAGGTGGACACCCGCCAGATGAGGCTGGAGGGTCGAGGGTGGATGTTTCCCGCGCTGCCACTTTCACCCGCAGAACAATGGTCAGAAACATACGTACCTCGCTTGTCGCCAGGCGTCTTTCTACCCTCCACCCTGCAGGTATTTCTCTCCGGCGCGACCTCAGGCAAGAGTTAAGCTCACGAGGTGAATCCGAAAGTTAGAAAGGCGAGCGTGTGGGATCCACGGCGAGCCGCCACGTCTCAAGCAGGCGCGAGATCGCGGATGCCTCGCTCCGTCGCCGCGGGTAACCAGCGGCAAGTTGCTCGCACGCTTTGCCTCCTGCTGTCGGCGATTTGAGCTGAGAGATTTCGGCGGCTAGTGGCCCGCCTGCTTGCATCGTTTTTCTCCTTTTTTTGGCCGAGAAGGGCGGGAGCTATAAGGGTTACACCGGCACGTGCCACAAGGGCGCCATCGCCTCTACGCGCAGGGCTCTGAACTGTCGTGCAGTGTTTTCGTAATGCGACGTGTACGTACCTATGGGACTTTCAGCCGTAATCCTATCATTTTATTGATGACAAGTATGTAGGAAAATTCAATACAGGCTCCTATCGTAGCTTGACTCGTGCCCGACCAGTATATTTTAAGATGCGGCTGTCTGAAAAAGCCGTTTTTTAAAATCATTTTGGAGGGCTACAAAGTAATTTTTACAGCATGCGTGGCAACTTTAAAGTACCATTCCTTCCTCGTCTGGGGTATGTATTTTCGTTGGTACGTTTAATAGTCGCCGGAATGCAAGGGCGGGGTAAAACCGGATATTACCAAGAAAACTCGCCGATCAGCGACATCGTCCGGCACGACACCCACTTCCGAAAATTTCGCAGTGACCCGGCCGGGGATAGAACCCGGTTCGCATTAGTGAGGGGCGAGCAGTCTAACCGCTCAGCCACCACGGCCCCCTGCT
>NQII01000661.1:372811-462157 GCA_002778355.1 Clitarchus hookeri
CACACACTCTCGCATATATATATATATATATATATATATATATATATATATAGGATAAGTAACAAGCACAGTGTGTATATTACACCGCACTTGAAAGTTAACGCCTAAGAGTAAAATAAAATATATTTATTGATTTTTATTCCAAATGAGAGGGCCTTTTAAAAGTGCTAATTTTACTGTGAATAGCCTATAGCTATGGCCAGTGACTTTTAGCGTAAAAATCGGAGCACACAGTAGACTTCAATACTATATACACACCTCAGCTGTTGTTATACCTCCATTGGCTGCTGGTGCCGTGTCCGTCTTTGACCAAGCCACTCAGGACTAAGTAACGCCGACACTGAACCCTCGTGATTCGTGCGCAACCGATTAACACGGCCCAGAACATTTTTTAGGCAATCAAAGAAGCTGGACGACCCTACAGTGCTTTGGACTGTATCTTGTCTCGAAATCTTTTCGCGAAATATCACTGCTCCTACCTATAACTCTCCATGCTGGGTAAGAAAGGGTCGAACCACAGAATAATTAAGAGTACAGAAAGGAAACCGCGAACTCCAGTAAAGTGGCGCTTCTGGCCAGCAACACGGCGGAACGTTTTTCGCCAACTTATACGTGCGAGTCAGCTTAACAATAGGCAGGGATGAAGGAAAATCGCGAAGAATTTTGAGCCAACGTATAGCTTTTGTAACACTCTAATTAGTTTATTCTTTCCCGATTGGACGAACAAGGTTTTGACTCGGCTAAGTTGTTTCCAGACCAATCGCGAACCTTCTACCTTGTAGTATAAGAGTCCTCATTGGCCCAGTGAAATGGGGTGGTAGCTTCATACATGCATGGCAGCCAAAAAATGAAAGGAAACTGTCGGACATGTGCACTTATGGTAATTTGAATCCTAGCAAGCAGTCAACTTTTACCGCGATAAACCACCGTCTCTTACAATAGGAAATCTTTCGCAGACCCCAATAGTCAATCAGAGAAGGCCTCGCACAGCTAATCTGCAAATTCGTACCGCTACATCAAGGAACTGCCATGCCATTTCACTTCTGTGTACTTGTCTATTGTGTGATTACATGTAAGAAAGAAAAAAAGATGACGGTCCTCCCATAAAAATTAAACAACGACATAGGAGCGGTGCATAAAGTGACACTCTTTCGAGGTGGGGCGAGACACGTTGGAGAAAACCGTTGTTGTAGCTGTATAAAGGTTGTTCACGGTAAAGTGAGAACTTTCGAAATCAACTTTTGAAAAATGTCACTGCCCCTACCTGCGTGTATTTTAACGGGCACATTGACTGTCACGCGCCCGGTAAAGTTGGCAACGACCGAGAGAAAGTAGTTCCATGCATTAAAGTTAAATTACTAGTGACAAGGAAACATTTGCAAATACTGAAATATTTGTTTTTACTTCTTGTATTTTAAATGCATATAAGTGTAACAATAGAATCACTTGTAAAATATTTGCTTTTTTCAAAAATTTACAGTTGCCCTTGACCGACGCACGAATAAAGTGATCAGACCCATGTGAACCTTAATTGTACATATGGTGGAAGAGTACACAATGTTGATACAAGTAGATGTTAAGCAGAGTATTTCAAATGTGCTCATTTTACCGTGAACCACCTATAAATTTGTGCAAATTTCGTTTTTGCACAAACCACAATATAATACTTAAACTAGTAAAAGTACATATTTATTTCTTTAGTGGAAATATAATGAAAGCTGAAATCCTGAATCTTCGCTTACCCCGGTACTAAAATTGTTCTTATTGAAATGTTCTGATGAAATCATTCATTTTCATTCATCACTGCTCTATAACTATCTGAAAAATATTCAAAGTTATAATTAAATAACGGGATTTGTAGATTTATCAAAAGAATTCTATGATGTCAAAATGTTGTTCGCTAATTCTTAATAGTATTTTAAAATGTAATTTTTGATAATTTCTTGCAAACCTCTACAAACGATAAGAAAGTTCTTATATATATACATATATATATAAATTTGTATGTAGATGTATATATATATACACACTAGCTGTGCCCGCGGCTCCGCTCGCATGGACTACAGAGTTATTGATTAGGATTTAAACAGTTTTAATGATTTTTTTTATAAATGTTAAGTTTTTAATGGGAAAGAAACAGCTTGAATTTTACGTATTTATTTATTGAAAAATTAAATGGTAAAACTATTGTTAATTGTAAATAATAAACTTTATAACCACGTATTAACAGTTCATTTTCTTTATTTTAACACATGGCTTCCAGCATAGGTAGGTACACAACATGATAACTAACGGCCATAATCCTCCATCTTGTTTACTTCTTTGACACTAGCGCACTCTGCTGTAAAAAAGAGAGAAACAACAGAACAACAGAGGGGTATTCAATAATTACAATAAAAACGCTTATTAATATTTTTCTGTTATAGATAGATATATCCTACCGCGGAGTTTTCTTTAGGTCTTTTTATTCTGCACAATTCTTTACTACATGATATTTTTCCATCTTTAACTGTTTAGACAGCGTACTACAAGAGGGTGCGATGGCGGCAAACTTTTTTCCGAATTGATCCGCTATTAACGTCATTGCTTATTCCTCATGTTACTTTACGTAACAAAATACATACCAAAACCTGGCCAGAGAACGTAGTTATGAATTAAAAAAAAACACGTAAATCCGATAAGTGGTTCTCGAGTTGAGATTTATAATATGTGTGTGTGTGTGTGTGTGTGTATATATATATATATATATATATATATATATATATATATAAACAATCCTCATTATTCATTTTATCGGAAGTTCATGACGAAGAATTTCTCTGAATTTTCGTTTATATTCGTATTTTAACTATTATAATTAACGACCAGTTTTATCAATAGGCATTTTTTAACGAAGCTCTTCGCTATGCAAAGATTTGTGCTGTGATATTTTATATTCTTTACAAGTAATTTGGATCGCATATGTATTGTCTCTGAACGTGTTTTCATTAAAATTTGTTAATTTACTTTCTAATGAAAAAGTAAAACTCTTTACTAGCGTAAATATTTTTGCCCCTGCATTACGTTTTGGTTTCTATTAAGCACAAATTAAATTTGCTGTCTTTATTCTCAAAGAAGTTTTTGATTTTCAACAGGTTTCACAGTTTACAGTTTCACTGTTTATACTACTCGNTGCTGTGATATTTTATATTCTTTACAAGTAATTTGGATCGCATATGTATTGTCTCTGAACGTGTTTTCATTAAAAATTTGTTAATTTACTTTCTAATGAAAAAGTAAAACTCTTTACTAGCGTAAATATTTTTGCCCCTGCATTACGTTTTGGTTTCTATTAAGCACAAATTAAATTCGCTGTCTTTATTCTCAAAGAAGTTTTTGATTTTCAACAGGTTTCACAGTTTACAGTTTCACTGTTTATACTACTCGNGCTGTCTTTATTCTCAAAGAAGTTTTTGATTTTCAACAGGTTTCACAGTTTACAGTTTCACTGTTTATACTACTCGTACATGTATGGAGCTCCTCAATGTTTTGTATTTTTCAGTCTCTCTAAATATTTTTGCAATATTCCAGAAAATATGCCAGGGACGATAAAGTTGTGACATGTGCCTCACAAGTAGCAAAAAAATGATTGTTGAATTCTAGAAATTATTGCATTGGTCAACATTACATTTATTTATTTATGTTATTTCTGACAAATTTTCACAATGTAACTTTCGGTGGATGATACTTATTATTTCATATTCATGTATTTATTACGAAACTGCCAGAACGCAAGTGAACATGGTCAAAAACCCTTTCTGAGGCCACGGTCCTACAAATGGCCTAAACGAGTTTATTGTGATTTCCTTCGGCAGCCATGTTTAAACATCTTTGCGAACGGAACTAGTTGCAGTGCCTACGCCGCAATAATTGAATGCGAACAAGAGGAACTCCTAATCGCGAAATTTCCTCATCTCGCTCCCATATTTATTTATAATCGCTTGAACCACCCACCAGGGTTGAGTATTTTATTAATTTTAACACAAACCTTACCGTACTTTTATTGTAAGATTATAACGAGCACAGTTATTTTTTACCCGNTATTTTATTAATTTTAACACAAACCTTACCGTACTTTTATTGTAAGATTATAACGAGCACAGTTATTTTTTACCCGGTTTATTACTTATTTCTACAAATGCAGAAATTACCGCCAATTCCAGCTATTTCAGCCGAGATGTAACTTTCTATTTACTTCATAGCAGCCAGTGAGAGTGCAGCACAAGAGAAAAGTCGCTCCGATTCACACAACTTGTTTACTTTGAACAAGAAGTGACTGCGACCGTAACAAGTTCGGAGTCAGTTGTTATGATTTTGATAGTTTGTTGATATTTATACTTAACAGGGATATAGGGGAGTAACAAGTTTTTGATAAGAGTTATGTAACGACCACCATATAAAAGAGGTTTATTTAACATTAAAATTGTACAATATTATTTCAATATAAATATTATTGAATACGAACCGGGGGAGCTATACTAATATACTAAAATATTAAATGATATTATTTTATAAATATTTAACCAGCCACGTTCTGAGTAAAGCCTAATTGCAGAGTCCCCACCTTGTTCATGATTCCGGAGGCTGATTAAGAGGGCGGAAGTCGACGGCTGGACACACCCATCAAGTCACCAGAAGAGCAAGGTTACCGGGCTGCTGTTTTCTGTGCGCCCACGGACTACACTGTCCTGTACCGGCTGCGTTGTCCCCGTTTACTGGCCGGTGGAGGAGGTTCTGTGGTTTGCGATTTCATAACTAATTTAAGCGATTACGGCCCGTGTCCTGGATAAATAAGTGAAGGTTTGATCGAGCAGACCGCTCAGCTAAGGGCCTGACCACAACTCGTAACACAGTTAAACTATGTGCAATATTGAACATGTTCGAAGTGAAGTAGTCCTGTGTCACGTGTTACCGCAGCCTAAGTGATTTTTTAGCCATGGGCGGTCCTTGAAATTGTTCAAGTATAAGCGAACAATATATTGGAGCCTTCCCCTTCCCCCTTTTCAAAACCTTCTTGCCTTCACGAAGTAAAACAATATATCAAAACTTTATGCAGTTGTGGTTTCTACTTTTTGGAGTATTGACACGGGTGAGTAATAAAATGCAGTCACACGTTTCTATCCTTACAGTTTAAATTCTTATATTACAATTGAAACTATTTGAGACAACGAAAATCGACACCACACGCCTACTTCCATGTCACACGACAGCACGCTACTCTGCGAGTTTGACGGATAAGTGCAACCGGGTGCGTGCCGGTCGCGGTGTCGTTTGCGCGGATTGGATTAGCCAGTTTATCTTCGAAACGGATGCATTCTGCTTCTCACTGCGCGAGTGGGCGAAGAAGCGAGCTGTCACATTGCCTACCTCCACGGCTCCTTCTTCGTAACACGATAACGGGCTTGACTGGTTGTTACAAGTGTAATTACAGTGGTTTTAAAAAGTGCCCTTTAGTAATATTATTATTTAAATATTATCAGAAGTTATAATTTAAATATATTTACAAAAATTTGCCCAGTAATTATTGTTCTTATATTTCCACGTATTCGTCTTATGCTTGGCGCTCTATTCTGCTGCGCACTTCGCTTATGTTAAGGGCCCGGCCCGGTTTTTAGCTCACGCTTGTGTATATGCACGTTTCATTTACGCTGACTGCTCGAAACACATGGATGCTGACGGAAGTTTGATTCCCAAACGTTGCAATACTAGCGTGAACATGAATACTTACGAAAGTGACAAAAAATCAGACGGCCACAAAACAACATGGATACTGCCTACGAATATGAATTTTAATTAAACTTAGTTGTCGTTGGAGCGACGTATTATAATTATTTTCTTGCACTTTTAATGCAGTTTTGAATACTCACAAAATTTAACTGACGGGTGATGAGGTGAAAATATTTAAATTTACTTCACTTGAAAACCAGGAAAATGTAACTTGAAATGTTTTGGTGCCATTTTTTTTTTTTTTTAGTAGAGAAACTGCGTTGAGAAACAATTAAAACAAAACGTATTTATACAGTTGATAGCCATTAGAACAATAATAAAAGTTAATTAAATTCTAAGCTACTGCTGGCAGCATACATCTTTAAGGCTTCGAGACGTATTTTATAGAAATCTATAAACAGCACGTGCGTCCATACCTTACTTCACGTTTGAACTCAGGACTTTTCACACCATAGGGCAGTGCTTCATACCAACATAACATAGACACGTTCCATTACTCCTAGATAATGAGCCAAGCTCTATCATTTGTAGCAATGTTGTTTCGCATGTACCGTATTTTATAAATAAATAATGCTACAATTTTCCGGAACTGTGTCGTTATTATTAATAAATTATATTTAATAACCGACCACAGTCGTCCAGAAATGAAGCCGACCTGTAATGCAAACCTGAAATAAATTATAAACTTTGTGAGCGCTTAGATTCAGACATCTATAATGAAAAATAAATTAATGCATTCACACTTAACGTCTTTGTGGTTGTTTTTCCTAATAATCCTAATTTTTACGGTTACGCATTTGGAAACAAAATGGCGAAGTATAAGGGATTACGTTTCCAGAAGAGTAATCGGTTTAATATCTCAGCACGATATGTCTCAAGTAAGTGTTGTAACACTAGAATCCTAAGTAGATCTAACAGTAAACCAGTGCGGTGGTGAAAGTAGTAAATAGTGGGGAGATACAGCGGAAGACCTTGAACGACAAATTGGAGGTGATGTCGGAACTCCCTCAAAATAAAGCACGTATTCTCTCTCTCTTTCTCTCTCTCTCTCTCTCTCAGATTTCTTTTTGATCACGCAGTTGTACTTCATCAGCGGCCGCATGGGCACAGAAAGAAAAGAAAGTTGGTAGGCAGACGTTGGGAGCTCTTACCAGTCGGAAAAGAAAGTCCGAGTGTTACGGGGGGAATACATGCGCGGAGAAGATTATATAGACTTTTTACAATAAGAGAAAAACAAAGTTGTTATGCTAGATATTACATCCGCTCGTCAGCTGCGAAATGGCAATCGAAATAAAAAAAAATGGGTGCGTGTACTTATGTGCGCGCGTTAGAAGTTGTACTTCATTGGCGTGACAAAAATAAAATGTTATTACTTATGCTTATTACATCATCTGATTTCCTGTCGGTTTTAAAAATAGCCACGAGCTATGTTGTGTACCTAGCTAGACGATACGCGCATGCGCGTTGGGTCATACCCCTTCCACGTTCACTGTCGAATTTCGTTACACTGTGCGCGCGCAACTTCCGCTGCACTCTAAAACTTTTACCCTCAACGCGCCAAAAGAAGTATAACTTCAAAAATAAATTACACTCACCTGGTCACCAAGAGGCGAGACACGTGTAAGTAAAATCTGAAACTAACATTATAACTTCACTAGCCAAAGGAAAATTTTTAACTACAACATTTTATAGTGCATTCCAGTAAAATATTTGACTTTAAGCTTCAGAATTGTTTCGTCTGATCAAAATTCCTTCACGTTTCAAACACATAATATTTTTTTTAAGAAGTTTGTGAATTCATTGAACTCAACATGCTATCGGCAGTAGTATAAGCGATTCTAGAACATTGTATTTATTTTAGATTAATTTAACCTCACATTATGAGAGAACGAGACGTGGCATAACAACAGCTACAGCAACTACCTACGTTAACGACGTAGTAATTGAACGGTAGATGACGAAAGACGGGACTTGTCGTTTTAGCGGGAGGTCGACGTCAGATATAAATGTACAATTCGCCATAGTAGTATTCCGCGTATACTGATACTGAAATGGTCTTGTCATATACTTGCCACCTGATATTCTGTCTGTACAAGCCAGTGTAAAAATGTTGTTTTATGCAGAAATGCAGTTTTTAAAATAAATCATAATAAGATTTATGTATATTCGAAAATCCTTGAAGTTTGTAAGGTGCATATAATTAAAAGAAAGGTCAGAAATCCAGATCGTATAAAATTGAAAGGAAACGTCGATCCTCAGAGTCTAACGAATGCGGGTTGCAGGCAGATATTCAGATAGTTTTTATAATCTCTGCGGACCGCATCTCAATATNTCAGAGTCTAACGAATGCGGGTTGCAGGCAGATATTCAGATAGTTTTTATAATCTCTGCGGACCGCATCTCAATATAAAGTCATATAGATAAGTCCAGCCGATAAGTAAAGCCGAATGTGAAGCAGAATGTGATATTTATACACGCAAGATACAATAATCGTAAAATACACCAATTTTTGTTTGTCTAGGTTAAGCATTACTTATTTACTGCAGTAATTCACAGTTATAATTATAATAATAATAATAATAACACGATGCTAACCCAAACAAACAATTCTTTAAGCTAAGAAATTATTTGTTTTCTAATAATTACATTTTTTTTTTAGCTTGAAAAAATGTTTAACATATTGGGATAATATTTTAGTTTCGAAACAACTACTTATTAGCAAGTCCGTTTTTCATCTCAGCGCTTTAATCGTACGTTTTTTTTTATCGGGTTTGTTCAACCTTGCAGTGAAAACTAGGCCAGAAGTTGTAGATTGTATTAATGTTTCCACCAGTATCCTGAAGGCACTTGACATTGGAGTACTCGTTATAATGAGATAATCACTATAACGTTTAATAGTTTAATGAGTACTCGAATACTCAAAACCGNCATTGGAGTACTCGTTATAATGAGATAATCACTATAACGTTTAATAGTTTAATGAGTACTCGAATACTCAAAACCGTTGTATGTACGCTAGTTTAACGTGTAGTGGTTACTTTCCTTGACTTTATTTAGTACTTGGAACTCTTTAAGTCTCACTGGGATGTTCACCTGTGTATAACGTCATTCGCACAAATTATTTCTCGTTTAGGTCCTTGTTAATTCAATAGTTTTTTCATGTCTGTCATTCATTACTTGGAGGGTTCAGAATACAAGTAGATCAAGTTTTTTTTTTTTTTGTAAGATTACTGGTAAAATTCACGGTGGTGGTATTTCTGACAGGAATTTGAATACAGTCGATACTTAATTTCAGATGCAAAATATCAATAAAGCTGTAGACCTCATGACCCACGGAAAAAAGTAATAAATTGTTTACTTAAATCATATGTTTCCCATTAACATAACAGCATGGACTTAACCTAGTTGTGCACTGAACCCTCCAATTTTAATTTCTCGGCTTGACTGTCCAATCATACTTATAACGTAAGTGTTGTTATTAATCTTAAGCATGACTTTCAAAAGTGCTCAATTAACACGGGCTCAATCAACTACATTGTCTAATAAAATTTCGCTCCAGATTTGAAAATTATTTACACATAACTACAATAATATTACTGTTTGTGATAAACCAGCAAATGTAATTTTAAAAATAGACGTGGTAGGTCTTACTAACTTACGAGTAAATACTTTGTTTTTACAACAACAAACCCGAGACTTTGTAAATCGAAGGTTTAAGGCTGTTAGGTTCAAATGGTTAACAGCAGTGTTAATTGCGTAGATTTGGTAATTTTTTTTTAAATTAAGTTTAAATTAAATTTGTATTTATTGAAGAACGCCATGCTTTTTGGATAATCAGCATGCTATTTAAGTTCTTCGGGCGTTAATGTTGTTGTTACGACTTTAATGTTTCCCTTGGGGGACCAGAACACAGCTGCTGCACTGACGGTTCGTGGTGATGCGATAATTATTGTGAACTTAGAAGTTATTTTAATTTCTATAATGAGATATATGCGAATGGGTAATGTGTCCATTCTAGTCCATTATATGTGTGGTTTTTTTTGGGGGTAAGGGTATTGGGGGGAGAGATTTCAACGCGGAAAGGATAAAAAAAGTCTCAACGAGGCCCGGAAGGACGAAATACAATAACCGAGGACGTTCTGTGGCAATCGCCAGTTCTTGTCCGCTCGGAATGATGTCTCAGTATAAAAAATAATGCACCCGGGAAGCCACTTTTGGCGACGGCGTAAATATTTTTTCTGTGTCTTCTCTTAGCGACGTGGGCCGAGCGACTGGACCAGGATGTACCACTTCCTGGTCGCGACTACACAAAGCGTCTCCTACGTGACGCGCCTAGACAACACGAGAACTTCTGCTGTGCATCTCTTGGCAGCTGCTATGTGTGTATCCGGCAACATAATGCGTTCGCCGGAACACTCTTTACACGGCCATATCTCTCCTTTGCGCTTGTTTTTCTCCTTTCTTTAAGAACCCGTGTCACCTGCCATATTGAATTTTTTTACTTATTTTTAAAATTTACGGACGCAATATATGAACTACCAATGCACATTTATGCTACAATTAACTTAATACAGAACTTTATATATTAATTTATTTTCCCCTTTAAATGATAACCATGGAACACCTATTAACAATCGCGTACAAAAATTTCCACAGAACCATGAAATGTAATGCTTCCGTAATTAAACATTTCCAGTAACGACCCTGACTCTTCTGTTATAACACTTAAACGAACAATTTCTGTATAAGGGGCGATACAGCCTCAAGCAAGAAAAAAAAATGTTCCTACTATGAAAAAAATTTAAAAAGTATTTGTTAATATATTTGTAATTTTATTTCAGAATATTTATTGACATTACAACGCAAAAAGTAATTTTACAAATATACCAGTAATATGTGATACAGGCCTACGAACTGAATTTTTTTTTCGCCTTTATTCTTTATAGTTTGTCGTTTCATCTTCGGAAACATGTTATTCCTAATGCTGCGTTTTTTTCTTCTTGTTGNCCTTTATTCTTTATAGTTTGTCGTTTCATCTTCGGAAACATGTTATTCCTAATGCTGCGTTTTTTTCTTCTTGTTGTGTGTTTTCTGCATCTTCAAGATGTTTCCTTCATTTCACACAATTTTGATAAGTAGGGATCAGACTAAAGAAACAAATGTGTTACGTGATTTTAACGTGACGACTTTCGTGTATGTGATTACAGGAAATTTCTAACATCACCAATGCGTAGGCTACTTCTTATGCTCTTCCGTTAGTCTCCTCCTCCCANTGTGATTACAGGAAATTTCTAACATCACCAATGCGTAGGCTACTTCTTATGCTCTTCCGTTAGTCTCCTCCTCCCAACTGGTAAAATCCACTCATCCATTATCACAGCCCCATGAAGTTACTCTTTATGAACTGTAGGCGGTGTATGATACGACATTAACTTGTCTACGTACATCTGAGTTGTTTTGTTTCCATACATAGGGAACTATTCCATCTTAATACATCCCATAGAAGATAACGCCCGTAGCATCTCTTCAAATCGAACAAGCAGATATCTGCTAAACCGAGTCGCAACATGCGCTTCGTTACGTTTCTGGAAAAACAGTTTGGCAGCGTTTCTGCTTTTTTTTTTTTGTCCCGAATTTTTGTTTGGGTATCTCTGCCAGTAGTCCCAGCTCATCTCTGAATTTCCTCCACACGTTAAAGTTTACAATTATTCCGTCACTTCCCGCACTCTCATTACAGACCAATCCAGTCTGAAATATCGAGCACGCATTACGGACAGCTTATATTTGCGTGCAGCACAAATAAACCATACTGTAGTTTCTAATGTTCTACTTGCTTGACGGTAATCAGCATGTTCAAGCTCCCCTCGCACTTCTCTCTCATTAAGAGTTTTAAAAGCATCACATCTCTTCATTTCGAAGTTGATTCGTGTCTTTTTTTANCTCGCACTTCTCTCTCATTAAGAGTTTTAAAAGCATCACATCTCTTCATTTCGAAGTTGATTCGTGTCTTTTTTTAAGGAATCCAAGGAGGAGAGGGCGGCAATAACGAGTTGAACTCGGGCGTGGGTTTTTCCGTAATATATANTTTTTTTAAGGAATCCAAGGAGGAGAGGGCGGCAATAACGAGTTGAACTCGGGCGTGGGTTTTTCCGTAATATATATCCTGTAACATCAGATGCTGGCCGGAGGGGAACAAGTGAGGTAAGGAAGGTACTGTCATCACTTGGACCCCTTGTACAGCACGACTCGTCCTCCATATTATGTGCAGTACATAAAAGTCACTTCTGCATCACAAATACCACCAAAACTACATTTTAACTATAAGTTTGCATTCTTGCGCATCACTTTCTGTCTTGCCTAAAATACCAAAAGTATTTAATTACCAGTGCGGTGCAAGAATTCTTGCAAAGGTATTTGACGTGAAAGCCCACTTGTGATTATTTTTCTTAGGTACGTCTTCATTTCGGCTTGCAAAGCTATCTGACACGATGGCATTTTGTTATTCCGTCAAACTTTATGTTGTAGAACTGCGTTCACCAAAATTCAGCACACCCCTTGCTGATGATTCGGTACCTCTTACTCGTAATTTTACTGCTGCATCCCTACCTAACTGTGGGATACNAGCACACCCCTTGCTGATGATTCGGTACCTCTTACTCGTAATTTTACTGCTGCATCCCTACCTAACTGTGGGATATTACGTACACCAACAATTTCACCTACCCCTTTTTACCTAGCTACTTTCTGATCATTTACTGTAGTATAAAACAAGTCGTTCACTCTGGTCAGAAGCAGAACAGTTTTTCAAATACTTCATATTAAACATGCAATATTGACCCCAAGGATTCGTCCACCGAGAATTTAGATTTGTAATCGGATTAGTGTGTGGCAGATAGAAACTAAACAGANAGCACACCCCTTGCTGATGATTCGGTACCTCTTACTCGTAATTTTACTGCTGCATCCCTACCTAACTGTGGGATACTACGTACACCAACAATTTCACCTACCCCTTTTTACCTAGCTACTTTCTGATCATTTACTGTAGTATAAAACAAGTCGTTCACTCTGGTCAGAAGCAGAACAGTTTTTCAAATACTTCATATTAAACATGCAATCTTGACCCCAAGGATTCGTCCACCGAGAATTTAGATTTGTAATCGGATTAGTGTGTGGCAGATAGAAACTAAACAGANTTGACCCCAAGGATTCGTCCACCGAGAATTTAGATTTGTAATCGGATTAGTGTGTGGCAGATAGAAACTAAACAGAGCTTTGACTCACGGCAATGTTCCTCTGCCTTCCCTCTTCCCCAACCGAAATCAAATTTTAATGTTTTATCTGGAACTGTGAATTTGTTCTCATGCATTTGTATAGACAGTCTTCCGAAGTAAAGAGCAGATATTGAATATTCCGTGAAATCAAAATTTACCCCTTTTCATCTCCTTAAATGTTGAATTGCCACAGATACTGAAATCATTCTTAAGGTATTTGTCTATGTTATATTTACAAAGTAAAAGTAACGCCGATATCTGATCTGATTAAAAAGATATTTAAGAATAAGTGAATACACATTTTACCCTTTTTCATTACTTAAATGTCGAATATCCAAAGGTCCTTGAAACAATTGGCCAATTTGCCATTTATTTAGGCTATTGTACATTTTCATGTCTTAGATAATGCAAGCAACAACTGCTGCCATACATAGAGCAATGATACGTGAGCTTATAATACTATCCTTCAACGTAAGGCGTACACTCGCGTATACCCTCGTCTGAAGCACAGCGTTTCGGTCGCTGTTACTCGGACAAGTCTCGCGGTTAACGGTGAACGGTGACTTTCACCTTCCCGACTACAGCACGCTCCAGGCAATTTCTACTTCGAATTTGGCAAATCAGGGCGTAATTAATAAGTGAGCGAAACACAAAAGAGCGAAGGTGTCTAATGACTCCTAATAGACTTCATTAGAAACATCCTATTTAACTTCGTGTGAAGAGTAAATAAAATGCACCCGCACGCGCTAGGAAAGATAGGAAGCACAACTAAATATAAGAATACTAGAGACGGAACGAATTCGAGCGAAATTTTTTCTAGGCGTCTGAGGTGATANGAAGCACAACTAAATATAAGAATACTAGAGACGGAACGAATTCGAGCGAAATTTTTTCTAGGCGTCTGAGGTGATAGTTTCCTGGCCCGACATATGGCTGCTCTGTGATTCCTTTCTTCTTTCTTATACACTATAAACAAAGTAGCGCGAGAGAGTTTTGCTTGTGAGCTGTTTGTGACTCTACAAAAATATACTTTTTGATAACAAGCGAGAAAAAATTATNAAGCACAACTAAATATAAGAATACTAGAGACGGAACGAATTCGAGCGAAATTTTTTCTAGGCGTCTGAGGTGATAAGTTTCCTAGCCCGACATACGGCTGCTCTGTGATTCCTTTCTTCTTTCTTATACACTATAAACAAAGTAGTGNCTTTCTTCTTTCTTATACACTATAAACAAAGTAGTGCGAGAGAGTTTTGCTTGTGAGCTGTTTGTGACTCTACAAAAATATACTTTTTGATAACAAGCGAGAAAAAATTATTAACACGGGTTTCAGTTGTCTTTTGGTTCCCATATGAGGCTCCGCTCCTTTAGTCTCTTCGACTTTTTACTTAACGCGTGGGGATAGCAGCTTCATTCTCTTTCAATTTTCACTAAACGTATGCATTTATTGTGTCTCTGCGTGGAAAAGAGAACCTAGCTGTAGGTTAGAACGAAAGTGTATAGAGAAATACCTTTAACAACTACTTGCATTCTTTGTTTTCGAATTATTACTTCCGTGGGAATGTCGTGATTTATGATGAAATCATGGTTTTGAATAGATCAAATATTTCCTAATTTATTACGACTAGGTAATTTGGCTAAAAACTCGTACGCAGAATCACGGGAACCATTAAACACAGTAACAAGTATATTTACGTGTCGCGCTGAAGATCTGTTACGTTCGCTTTAAGTCTCGTATCATCACACTCTTTCTGGTGTTACCTGCAATGCAGGCTCATTAAGCAAAACAGTTTATCACCTGGAGTGATTTCGGACAACCCTTGAAAGCCGAAATCAGGATGGGCGGACCAGGGTTCGAACCCGCAACCTCTCTAATGCAAATTTACTTTGTTATAATTTGTGCCACCTCAATCGCTGTTATGGCATTTGACTTGAGCGTACACATACCACAAATCTACACTGTTAAAAAAAAAATTTCCTTTATTAAAAGGAAAAGTGCTGTTAAAAAATTTCTCCAAACTCTCCGTAAACTCTCCGTCAAATTGCAGACACACTGCTTTTCAAAAACGGACTTTTCGTAAATCTCACAGAACTTTCCGTGAATTCACGAACTCTTTCCGTAAATTTGCTAGTTTTATGTTATTCCAGTTTATAAAAAAGAGATAACGAAAAAGCATCTTTAATTTTTGTTATGAGGGTGTTTTACTGTGTATAAAAGAGATATTTAAAATATTTAAAATAATTTACACCTAGGCGAGATTTGAGCCAGAGTCAAAAGCTTGGGAGACTGACTACAACAGCTCACCTCCGACCTTCTTGTGAAATCGAGGTGTATAATTTTAGTATTTCTATACAGTGTAAGCATTTACTTACTTGAAATAGATCATGTAATCCATGCCCAATTTCTTAAGAATGTCATGAATTCTTTCCTAACCTGTTGCAAAGAGATAAACACGGACAAATATGGCGTCGTGGCCAGACCAGAAGGTGGTCACTTCCAAAAGGCCAGCGCGCATGCGCGGAATATAACAGATGTACTTTTGCAATCGCAATAAAATGTTTACGTCGGACGACACAAATCTACTATTGCTGCCAACTAAATATTAGGCAGCAGCAAATAAATATGTTTTCAATAAACGTGTATGTTAGTGAGCACAACAATCTTTAGTGCTTGTCAATCTACGTGTTATTGCTCACCACAATCTGCTTTTTTTTTTACCAGGAATAAAATTTTGCCTTGGAAAGCATCAAAGAAATAGTTTTTTGTAACCACTAACAAACATTTTTTTTTTCAGTGGAATGACGTCGAGTACATGGTGTACACGCAGACAATTCCTGTAGGAGAATTGAGAGACAACCCGCAGTCAAAGAGGAACGGCTAGAAGTCTGAAAATAACGAGAAAGGCACGCCGACTGTTTTGTCTCGGTCTGCGGTTTGTTTGCAAACAGCGGCGGCTACGAGCGGCCAGTTTAGCAGTCTCCGGACCCATGCGCGAGATGAAAGAGGCTGACTCAACCACCCGAGGGCACAGCTGACCTTCACCTTGAGCCGGACGTGACAGGGCGTGGCCCCGAGTGTTGTCAAGGCCATCCGTAATACCTAAAACGCTGGGGGACTGGGGGTAAAGCTGTGTTAAGAATTAAAAAAAATAACAGGTAGGAATTATGCAGTAACCGCTTTTCTCGCACACGGAAAAAAATGTTTTGGATTTACAATTCACGTGATACTTTTTATGTGTATCCAATGAAAGCTTGTGTCAAGCCTTTCCTGTTTACATTTATTCCTAATCTAGCCTCGTATAACACAACCATATATGTATAAGCAGATCATTTTCCGAAGCAGACATTTCCTATCAGAGAAGATTATTTTTGTGAACAAATATAACCTTAAACATGCGCATACATATACCCTTTAAAATTTTTGATGCTTATATTACTTTAAATAATAGTTCCCAGCCAACAACACAGACTGCTCTGTTCTGATTAATTAGCACACGACCTGCTAACTCCAGTTGAAAGCCAACACAACAAGATAACACATTTTTCAGTTAACCTGTACACGCCATAACGCTTAAGTTAACCTTTTTTTTTTCTGTTGTAAACCCAGCTTAAGTACTTCCTTTGGTCACGAGCACACAATACACGTACCCTTAATGTAGGACCCTGCAAAACTCGCGCTATCATGTAAAAACAGGGTTGCACACAGGATTTGAAGCTGTGAAAGGGCTTCGATTCAATAATATTTTACATCACGGTAATATATTTCAGTCCAGATTCAGTTTTCGGTATAATCCAGTTAAACTTATTAGACAATAATTAATTACTAGGAAAAGCTACGAACGTTTATATTAGTGTCTCACATTGAAAATAATTGTTGTGGCAGTAAAAAAAAAACTTTTATAATACAATTTTTAATATTTGTAATGTTTTCGTTCCCAAACTGGCATTTTTCTGCATCACGCTTTTGGTTCATGTACAGCTACAGCAAAAAGTTTAGTCTCCTTGGGGTTTGTTTCAAAACTGAAATAACTTAATTGCTATTTACAAAAAAATGTTCAGACTTTCTAGACGTTTCACGGTATCGTGTGAGAAGCATTACTCACTTGATACTCTTGCAACACTAATCCCTCACAATTTATAATTTCCTTCTCAGCTCGAATAATATTGACCCGGGATTGATAAAATATGTTACATAGCTGAGTGCTCTTGAATTTAATTTCAATTTTGATACTCTTTTTCAAGTTAATATTTCTTACTTTATACACATCAGTGTACGACTTTAAACATTGTTAACATATATACATTGCTAACAATAATTTTACATTTTCACCTGGATTACGCATGAATAAAGTGACCAGGCCTGGCAATGTTGATTTTACATATGGCAGAAGGATACACAGTTACAAGATAAGTAGATCCTAAGCAGGGCTTTCAAAAATGTGTTCAATTAACCGTGAACAGTTTATATTTCCAAACTATCAGATATTTAAGAGATGACGTATAATGGACTTTCCCCAATTTTTATCAGTACAATTTCAAGTATGAACCATAGTTTATTCATTTAAAGTGTTTTGTTTTGTGTTTGTATAATTTATTAAGTGAATATTCATAGACTCGAGACTAAAGATAAATATAATATCTAGTCTTTAATATTAAGTCAAGCAAGTTTTTTACACTACATACACTCTGTAAAGCGCAAATGGAGCAGACATTGAGCATGCCTCATTCCAGCGACCCCTCTAAGTAGTATTTCCTTCCCATAATGGGAAAAAGGAGAGTGCATGCACAGAGTGCAAGGACGATCTATCTCAATGCACAATGTTTTCACTGAAGGGAATGAAATGTAAATGGTGCATGATACTACATTATGTGGACTTGCTCACCGGGGACATTGCGTGGGGTATTACGTGCAAATATAGCTGGATCGAACGATTAGTGGAAACAGGCATTAACAGAAGATCGGGTAACGTGTGTGATGCGGCGAACTGCGACGCAACTGGGCTTGAGGCCGCAGTGCGTGTCATGTGCAAATCAATACGACTCCGGAGAAGCTCCCATATAATGAAAATAGTAATGTTCGGAGGAGTGTTCGCATGTCGAATATGTGTCGGAATTCGCGAGCAGCAGATGGAAGCCACACCCCACCTCTCCAGTCAAGTGGGGGAAGTCGCGCTAACTAACACCCACAGCGCGACTACCGTGCCACCGCGAGGGACACCACCAGGCATCGGGGCCATTGCCCTGAGTGAGCCTGAACCCTCGAGACTGGCCATAGTCAGGAAACTAGGGAGTGGGGGAAACAGTCCAGGAAGAGGTATGGTCATAATCAGGAGATGCTTCTAACCTCAGACAACAATTTTACCAAAGTTCAGCAGTGGGTGCACAGAAGATCTAAAGTTTTTCCTCGCATGGTGTATCGAGAGACTTTACTACGGCAGAACATATCATGAAGAGTGGGCTGAGCATGCGAGAGCAGCCTTACACAGACTAGTACGCGAGTGGTTGTCAATTTGGCGAAGACCCGACTTCAACTGGGATGAGTTAGTGAATGGCCTGCGTGATCGGTTTTTGGCTATGGAAGCATGGGCGGACTGCTTCACAGAGTTCTTCAGAGAGATGCAGAGGGAAGATGACTCAGTTGAAAAATTCATAGCCAATAAGGTACAGCTGTTCCTGCGCATAAATACAAAAACACCCCTCTAATTGAAGCTCTAGCAGACATTACATAATGAGTGCACATAGCGATGATGCTATTCCTCACCCACATGTCGGGGGGAAACAGTGGAGAATTATGTGCAGAAGAGCTATGGCGGCCGAGCACAGCCTGAAAAAGCTGACCCGGTAGTGTGCGATAACAGATGAATAGACCACGCCCACCAAGGCCCTTATCACAGAATAATAAACACCACAGCAGATGCAGAACAGGTGATGTGTGGAGCAAGTGACAAAGCCGAAACCCGCCAGTGTGATATGCTGTGGACACTAGACACAATACAATTAGCAGACTAACCAACATACACTGAAGAGCAAAAAAAACTGATACACCTGCCTAATATCATGTAAGGCCCCCGCGAGCACGCAGAAGGACCGCAAGACGAAGTGGCATGGACTCGACTAATGTTTGAAGGTATGCAGGAGGGAATTCACACCATGAATCATGCAGGGCAGTCCACAAATCCGTAGGAGTGCGATACGGTGGAGATCTCTTCTGAACAGCACGTTGCAAGGCATACCAGATATGCTCAATGGTCATGTCTGGTGATTTAGGTGGCCAATGGAAGTGTCTAAAGTCAGAAGAGTGTTCCTAGAGCCACTCGGTAGCTACTCTCGATCTGTGGGGTGTCGCATTGTCCTGCTGGAATTGTCCACGTCTGTTGGAATGCACAATGGACATGAATGGGTGCAGGTGATCGGACAGGATGCCTACGTATCTGTCACCTGTCAGAGTCGTATCTTCACATATCAGGGGTCCCATTTCACACCAACTGCACACGGCCCATACCATGACAGAGCCTCCACCAGCTTGAACAGTCCCCTGTTGACATGTAGGGTCAATGGATTCATGAGGATATCTCTATACCCGTACACGTCCATCCGCCCGATACAATTGGAAACGAGACTCGTCAGACCAGGCAACATGTTTCCAGTCATCAACAGTTCAATGGCGGTTTTAGCGGGCCCAGGCGAGGCGTAAAGCTTTGTGTCGTGCAGTCAACAATGGTTCATGAGTGGGCCTTCGGCTCCGAAAGCCCATATCAATTATGGTCCATTGAATAGTTCACACGCTGGCACTTTTTGATGCCCCAGCATTGAAATCTGCGCCAATTTGAGAAAGGGTTGCACGTCTGTCACGTTTAATGATTCTCGTCAGTCGTCGTTTATCCCGTTCGTTCGTGATCTTTTTCCGGCCGCAGCGATTTTGAATATTTGATGTTTTACCAGATTCCCGATATTCGTGGTACACTTGTGAAATGGTCGTACGCGAAAATCCAAATTTTATCGCTACCTCGAGATGCTATGTCCCATCTCTCGTGCGCCGACTATAACAGCATGTTCAAACTCACTTAAATCTTGATACCCTGCCATTGTAGCATCAGTAACCAATCTAGCAACTTTGCGATTTGCTTGTTGTCTTATATAGGCGCTGCCGACCGCATCGCGTTACTCTGATTGGTTCCATACCTCTGTTATTTGCATNCTTGTTGTCTTATATAGGCGCTGCCGACCGCATCGCGTTACTCTGATTGGTTCCATACCTCTGTTATTTGCATTCACATGCATATACCAGTTTTTTTGGCTCTCCAGTGTACAAGAGGAGGGAAAGGCACAACCCCTACGGTGTTAAACCTGCCCAGCACCGACATAGCACTGGAATCGGTACTGCCCTAAACTCAATGCTAACCTGTTTGAAACCACGAGTGAGGAGAGCCTTGGTCATGACCGACCTCACTGAAGACAAAATCAGTGCATTGACAAAACAGCATAGCCAACTCATGTACTTGCTAGCAGCTACAGGAGTACACCACTTGCTCAGGATACCTTTGGAAGTGAACGACCGACAGGTGGCAACCCTAGTGGACACAACAACCAGTCACCAGCCATAAATTCGTGCGCCCAGAACAGGTACCTAGAAGCAACATCTGCAAAGCCACGGAAGAACTCCAACAATCCACCCACGATAGCATCGGCACCACCAGGGGTACCCCGTGCCTACAGATACGACTACGCGACCAACAGTACCACATGGCAGCCATGGTGGGGAATGATGCACAGCCTACACCATTTTGGACCTATTGCATACCACTACAGCGGCCGAACTCGATACCCCCACAGTAGCTGCAGAACCTCTCTACGAATGACCATGAGAGTACAGGTTCAAAGATAAATGGGTAATTAGGGAACAGGGAGATGAAATGCCAAAGGAAAACATGATAGAACATCACACAGCCTGTATAACCCTCACATTGGACTAGTACCAAAGAAGGATGGCAGCATAAGATAATGTGTGATCTTCCACCCAAAAGAGAGTGCCTTGCCATTGTGTGGGCCATGCGAAAATATCAAGATTATATAGAAGGCCCGCCATTCATGCTACAGATTGACAAAGAATGTCTATTGTAATTATATGGTATGTAAGCCAGAAGGGGCAAACTAGCAAGATGGGTACTGCCCGAGTCCTGAAGTCAGACTAACATCATGGTGTCCGCTTCTGCTAAGGTTGGCCTAAGTCGGCACCGAAATTTGAGTGAAAAATTACATGAACACCCTTACAACTAAACAAAGTGATACCTTATACAATTGCATTGCAAAATACACAATGGTGACATGCCTGTATTTAATTAAAAGTTAATTAAGTCCGTGACTGTGATGTCATGGGGCGTGTCACCACACTAGTGATATTGAATAAATAATCTGGAGACATGGTATGTGCAATCTGCTGGAATGAAAATAAACAAATACAGTTTCTCATAATAAAAATAATTGCAATTATTAAAATTAACAAAATGTACATTTTAAAAATGCCCATGCCATTTCTGGTAGGCTTCGCCGATGGGCAAGTACAAGTGATCCAACTTGGGTGGGCTGGATGAGTCCATCCCTGAAAAGGGATGTGGGTAGCCACGCTCGAATTGTACTTTAATAAAGAAATTCTGTAAAATTAGTTGGCTATGGTGTTTATAATACTTTCAAAAGCTTCGGAATTTAATTCCTCACTGTTTAAATACAGTAGAGGTCACGTACCACTGTTTCCCTGGCCAGTAGGCCGGTCGACATCACGTAGTTGGGGAGGACATCGTGCATCGCAGTGCGAGCTGCACCGCCATGTTCTCCAATTGACGGGATGCCTGT
Organism: Clitarchus hookeri; assembly: GCA_002778355.1. NCBI lineage: Eukaryota > Metazoa > Arthropoda > Insecta > Phasmatodea > Phasmatidae > Clitarchus > Clitarchus hookeri. Next base: position 394,702 of record NQII01000661.1, read on the forward strand.
CAGTTATGGCATTAGAGGGAATACCGTGTTGGACAGCTTGTTATTTTCCCCAAGGAGTTACCCCTTGAGGTAATTAAAGCAAGACAGTCATTTGAGTCATGTAGTGCATGAAAATTAGGTGAAGTTACCCGATACGTGTTAAGTCCTGTTAAATATATAGGAAGACAGAAGTTCGTCCCCTTGGCATGAATTTAGCAAAAGGTTCCAATTTCATAAAACTATTGAATTGAAAGCGATTGCAGCCTAAAATGAATGTGCCGAGGGGGACCACGCNAAAGGTTCCAATTTCATAAAACTATTGAATTGAAAGCGATTGCAGCCTAAAATGAATGTGCCGAGGGGGACCACGTGGTGCAAAACTATAGTGCTGCCGGCTGGGCCGAGTGCTGAAGAAAGACTAAAATCATGGCGTCGCCTTCTGTTAATGGTGACCGAAGCCGGCAGCAAAAATTACATGAAAAATAACATGAATCCTTTTAATTATTACAAATATGCTACAAAATACAATTTCATGGAGAACAACATGTTGGCGACAACCCCCTGATTAATTAAGTATGACGTGAACCACGCATCCACGAGCTCCTTGTGCCCACTCTGACCGCCGCAGTCACAACTACTACACCCTCTACACCGGGCCGCACCAACTACATCAGGCCAAGTGTGCGCAGTGCAGGTCGACAAGAACGAAACTTGCACCTTCTTGCCAACAAGGATTACTCAACTCAAGAGACCGCCCTACTCATTTATTACAATAGGTAACTCTTTTAATAGATGGGCAGACGATCCGAAATGGTGTTTACCCCAAAGCCACAGCCGTTGGGCGCACTGGCAATTGGTCGTTGCGTCGTCGCAGCTCACGCAGCTTAATACGATGCAACACACCACCGGTTGACGTCAACTGACTTGTAGGCCAGAGCTGAAGTGATAAGTGCCCCAAAGTGTCATCCAGTAGTGTACAGAATTTTTACAAACATATTAAACATAGTCACCATATTCACAGCTACAGTCAGGGGTGTGTTTTATTGTAATAATAGCAATCAAGCATGGCATTCCACACCCCTTTGCCCAGGTGGACTCGACCATCCCTTCAGGAGACAGCCACCTGGCAACACTGTAGCCAGTGGAATTCAACGTATCATCGGAAATGAAATTCAAACACTTTTATGAGAAAATGTAATAACTTATTTAATGTGTTTTTATATAAGAGTAATTATGTTTTCTAAAAGGGAGATTTCCTATAATGTCCTCCAGCATTGTAACAAATCATTTAGTGTGGTGACATTCCCTGTCAACTACACAACTTCAACAATAACAGACATTTGTTAATAATCGGGGGTGTCACCAATGTGTTTAATTTATACAATTTTTCACCATTACAACCATATCACAGAGTGCTCATGTTATGTTTCATCATTCGCCGTTTGACTTCGGTTCTCGCCACTCGTGACGAAAGCCGATGCCATTCGCCCAGTTCGTTTCAGCACCCGGACAAGATCGGCGGCGTTGATCACCCGCTCCACGAGCCCCCTCAGTTCCATCATTAAGGCTGCAATCATTTCACTACAATAGTTATATATTAGTCCATCGGAAAATTTTTATTACCTTTAATGTACTGAGCAGAGAGCCAACCACCCTCTCACCAGAGAGTTTAAAGCAATCGCGTATCAAAATGAGACCACGTGTATTTCACCGCTAAGGTCACCAGCAGGCCATAAGTACTTGATTCATTTCCATACATTATTCGTGCATTATTCACTTGTAGCAAGAACAGTGAATAAACTGCTTTACCAAGTTAAATTAGTGTCAATTCATAGTAGCGTACTACATCCTTTGTAGCATCACCAACATTTATTTAACATATTTCAGGTGTACGAGATGGCCGACAGTCTCATCATAGGGTATAAAAGTGCAACAGTAAGTACGTGACAACTCATCAACCAACTGATGGATATTACCAACCAGGGCCCCCTGGACTGTCGACCGGACGACCCTCATCATTAACTCTCCACTGTGTTATAGCGCCGGGCAATACAACATTCAACCAGCCCTGGGTAACCTCGACCACGTCAAACAGAACTACATAACACCCGATGGGGAGAGATGGACGCCCCCACCGAGATCGATATAATATCCAAGTGGCTGTTCCCACACCCGCGAGTGGAACAAAGGGAACCAATCATCAGTGAGCCAGAAGAGGAGGGGGAGCTCACAGCCGAGCCACATATGACAGAATACTGGGGCCCAGACCTGTCGCTCCACGACACCCGCTTCACTATTACAATATAGGAACCAGAGGAGGGCAAAGTATGGAGAAGAACAGACGACGACAACATCTGCAGCAAGCCAGCTAGGTGCATAGTGTGCCACCAGCATACAAGAGTTGAGCAGCAGCAGGTGACCCGAATGCACCAATCTGCCTAGCAACAACCATTGGAGCTGCAACCACCACAGCTGGAAGAGAACAGGTACCACCGATAAACAACATAGACTTCCTGCCGACCATGTGGTGAGCGATAATTTTAGTTCACTTATACTCCTAACATGAATTGAGGTGGCAGATATGGCTTGTATGGTGTGATGTATGGTAGTATGGGAAATGGTCGTTTCACTACACGTACAATAGTGGTCTCGCAAAAGCTACACAAAGTGCCAAATTAAAGTACTTAGAATTCGCCTACTGTAAACCGCAGATGCCTTATTAAAATAAATAATGGTTTCCCAGAACAACTGAGCTAGTATCAGATTGATGCGTGTCGTATCCCTCCTCACTTAGCCTGTTCGTCCTGCTACAACAGTGCAACTTCGATGTGCCGTCTATTGGGTTCATTCGGCCCGAATGCGGTGGTCATACCCTTCACGACTCCTATGCCGGCGATGTGCACAGGAGTGCACCACCCCTTCGCTACCACCTGGGTACTGCCTGAATCCAGTGACTATTCCGCTTTCATGTCCTCAGGAAACAGTTTTGAGGGCGTGATAATTCGGGCCGATCAATACTGCCAAGAGACATCCCAAGTAAGAATACCGCTGGGGAAATGAATGCAATGAGGGGGAGAAAATGTTTATAGTGTTCTCAAAACCCCTTGTGTGCTTCCTTCATTTCCTGTTCACATCCCCGTGCGTATTTGGTGCGTAAAGTGTGTGTGTGTAAATTACCCAGAAAAAAATGGGATCTACGGCGACGTTAACAAACCATGTATTTGTGTGGCCCAGTGAAAACGTGCCTTGTTTTATACATAACCGAGCATAGCTATCCACACTCCTCCTGGGGTTACAGGGGACTCTTCCACCAAGTGCCAACTGTTGCCATCCTAAAATGGAATATAAATATAAGTGGAAGTATTTTTCTATTATTTAATTAAAAAGGTTAATATGAAAACAAACGTGACACAGACACAACAGACTGGGAGAGAGCCCCGAGGCATAATGAAAATACGTTGCTTATACTTTTTATTGCCATTTAAATTTCTTTCTGTGTGTAATTTGCTAACAATTGTACAATTGCTTATGTCTTTGAGTGCCTTGTAGTATGTTTTGCAATACAACTGGCGCACTTTTGAGCTGGGGTCCCTAGAGGGCTCCACAATGCTCATTCAGTTTGTTCTGCATGCACTGAGGCAGTGTACGCATGCTGCGCGCCCCGCCACTTCACCTTTTTGCACTAAGCACTAGTATATCAATAGTCAACTCTTTTAACTGGAACTTATATACTTGATTTGCATAGCCCGGGGTCAGATAACTCTCAGCCACACCAGCTCGAATCGCGCCAGGGTTTTAACTACCGTAATTTTTCCATCAGCAACATGCAATTTTTCTGTATCGGCTTCTAGTGTGCCTTACCGCTAGGCCTTTGTAAGTTCCTCTTAGGGGGGCAAATAGTGAGTAAAATCAGTGAATGTGAGTAATGGTTTTATTTCACTATCCGTCGTTTCACGACCGCAAAAACCTATATTTTGGGTATACTTCCCACTGCTTCACTCCATCTACCGATGATGGATTATTGTGATTTTGGCATGTCAGACAGTGGTTCAACAGTATCACATAATAATTAGAGGCATCTGAGGGAGCCACACCATCTTAGGTAGGCATATGCAGGATTTTACAACATTATCAGCGATGTCACCTTGTCGCTGAGTGATCTCAGAAGGGGCCACGTGGACGAGTGGCCCACCCATAGATTAGTATCTCATGGTCTGGTGCCAATGCCATCTCTACAAGTACTACAACACATGTTACCATAAGTGTACCTTCTTTCTTCCTGCTCCTGAGACCACGACAGGCTGTCAAGATGACAGTTGATTTCACATACAAGGTTTATGAAAGAGACATGAACTGACGTCAGAGTACCGGCTGTTATCTGTAACACTCGGTTGTTACAGTTCTGGACACACACCCAGGCATTTAGAAAATCAGCTAGGAAAACATCAATGTAATTTTAAAATGCTAACACAGCACACAGAAAATTGTTTGTAATTTTCAGGAGGGTCATAATTAATTTATCGTCAAAATGCTTAGTATACTGGTACCTTGTTTATAATCTCTCGTTTTTACACCAACGCTCTCCCTTGTACAGCTCGGTACAAGGGAGCTATAATTTACTTTTTGGATACAGCCAACTCCGCAAGTTCGTGATTACCTCCCCCCTTCCATCTATTTGTGGGCCAATGCAACTTTGTTTCCTAGTGTTTCATTACACATAAAATAAAATCTGTTCTATTCGAACTCAGAGACGAGTGGGAGATAGTACTATTGCTTACCAATGTTTGTATTCGTGTCCCTACAGAAATATTGTTTTTTTGTATCAGTAAATGCAATTTATATTGATCCATGTGTTGTCTTTTCAGGTAGTATTGTCGCTAGGCAACACTGCATCACAATACGAGGGCAGAACACATACTCGATGGCATTATTGACAGTGGCAGTAATTCGTTTTGTAGCTCCTGGTATGCCATCTAATTTATATTAAGTGTACATAAACACTTCGCTGCCAAGGGGATTTGCCATGCCAACCATTTGCCCTGAGAACTCGCTCCTAGCCCTAGCCAGTTTACGCTAGGTTGAGTCCACTAGTGCAATTACCGCATTATATTCTCCATTCTTCCCTCGGCACGACTCGTGTCGATTGCCCACCGATTTGTCGGCCAGTGATAGCAGTGACGGCCACAAGCTGTTGGATCCTGGCCTCTATTATCATTGGTTGGGTACATGCACAGATTAAAAATAAGCGGTCTACCTGATCTTTGGTCTCTATAACCGCCATTTTCGTCGATATGGTGTTGAGCTCTAGAGACATAGAAAATTCAATTGTCTGCAGAATAACAGAGAGTTGAGTACGTACATCGTCTACGTTATACATATTCTATGCGTTAAACATGTGAAACTGTGGATGTGGAAATGTTTTTCTTTTGTTTTTGTTATGAAACGGCGGCTTTATTTAAAGTTACGGAGAGCTTAACAACATTAGAATATTTTGAAGTAATGTGTATTGTTTTGAAATAATTTAAAGCGTAAGGTGCTTATTTAATGGCGGAAGAATATTCTGGTGATTTTTCAACGAATGAAGTCGAGAGTACAGAAATTGTATTTAGTGAAATAACCGAAAACAATGACGAAAAAATCGAAGACACATTAGATAAAATCGCGTTGGTAGCTGATGACCACGAAATTGATGCCCACGATGAAAAACTAAGTACAATACCCGAAGAAACTGAGAGTGTAGCTGGTAGTAAGGCTGATGATGTGGAACACAAAGAAGCGCTGGAAATTAATGGCCATCAAGAAATAGCATGGCAAGACGAAAGCACAGGCAAGTATAGATTGTTCTGGGTAAAGTAATCAGTTTTGAAATTAACATATGAAAGAAAAAAATTACTGGCCCTTAACTCTATACTCTCGTAGACTATGGAATGCAGGCTTCCAATTGGCAGCAAATGAAATATAAATGTGTTAACTGTGTTAACAATTACAGTAGCTTTCCAGTAGTAAAATATCAATAACTGTATTGTGCGAGCTTGACAATGTATTGTCTACAACCGCAGTAGGGATGGGCCAAACAGTTACTTTCGGGAATTATCCAGAGTAGCGGCTTTTGTGTAAAAAAAAGTGGTATATTTCCTTAAGAAAAGCCACTACTCTGAATAATTACTCACCGTATGAAAATATATAAAATTTCCTATTCTTCTTATGGGCTTACAGTGGGCGGGCAGCCATTCCACGTTGTACTTTGTGTTGTAGCACACGCCGTAAAAAAGTGTGTGCTCTATTTTCTACTGCTAGTTCATACTACAACTGCTGCTTCTCCAGCTTGCCTGTCCAGGCCAGTTATTTCTTGTCGCGTCGTATCTGGTACACAGTGGACGGCTACAATGAAGGAACGTGAAGCCGATCTGCTGAGCTGTCGTGGACGACATTTGAATTTGACGCAGCATTTCGTCGTCTTAGTTTGCAGTGTGTTGCACCTGGGGGTCGCTGTGCTGTCTGCACATTCTACATCATTGACACCTTTTGAAGTGATTGGATATATGGTGTCACCTACAGAGCTCCAAGCACATTTCTTCACGTCGTAGGCTACGGCAGTGGTTATGGCCCACGACTACAAATACCCTTGCCTAATCAGTGAGAGCAGAGCGAGGGCGGGGAGGGGTTATGAGAAGTGAGTGAGAGAAGATTTTGGTTTGCTCTTAACATTGAGGTCTTGAGAGCTGATTAGGGTGAAGTGAGGTGAGTATTTTGTAGAAAGGGGAAAACTGTAACCTTGCAGTGTACATTTTGAATATGTATGTGTAGGGGTTTCAGTAGGGAGTTCCAAATATAAGTAATCTTTCTGTAATTGTAGGTGTTTTGAAAGTTTTGTAATGGCTTCTTTTGCGTAACTGTTCCTGAAAGCTTTGATTCTGTAATTTTTTTATACAGGTTTGTAGAATTTTTATTAAAGTGGGGAAAGTTTTGTAATATGATTCATAATTATTTTGTATTCTGAATAACTGTATTTTTATTGGGTGGTGTTTAATATGTTTAACATGGTGCCCTGTAAATATATGAAAAAACTATAAAAGGTAATTATCCAGTTTAACTGCTTTTCTGTAAAAAAAAAACNATGGTGCCCTGTAAATATATGAAAAAACTATAAAAGGTAATTATCCAGTTTAACTGCTTTTCTGTAAAAAAAAAACTGAAAAGTGGTATATTTCCACTCTACTAATTACGCAGAACACGAATTACTAGGGTCATTAACGTANAAAAAAAAAACTGAAAAGTGGTATATTTCCACTCTACTAATTACGCAGAACACGAATTACTAGGGTCATTAACGTATAACTAATTTCGTAATATGTGCCCACCTAACCTAACAGAACCTAACCCCACAATGATTGAATCACTATTTTACATTTTTAAACTAACCGAGGATTGTAGGGTTTTAAACTAACCTAGGATTGTTGGGATTTAAACTAACATAGGATTGCAGGGATTTTAACTAACCTAGGATTGTAGGGTGTTAAACTAAACTAGGATAGTAGTGTTTTAAACTAACCTCGGATTTTAGGGTTTTTAACTAACCCATGAATTTAGAATGTTAATCTAACCTAGTATTTTAGGGTTATAAAGTAACAGTTAAACACACCGGAAGTCTATGAATCAACTCACCTAGGTAGACGACGGGCACAATTCCGTTGTCCTCGACCCATTCATTTGCAGTACATCTTACCTCATTCGACATAACTCCACCATCTACTAAAACATCCAAGTAACACTCTCCACGTAGGCGAATATTACGCACAGAAGCACTCAGTTTTTACACCCGCCAATCTTAAATTACAAGCATTCACACTGTCGGATTTGGACGTCACAACTCATGATCGCAAAAAACACATCCGCATTATCTTGCTTCTGAACTGGTACTAATGGCTTCTCAACTGCAATGTAAAATGCTGTGACGATGAGAAATACAAATCACAGCCAATAAGGTGACGGCGCGATGCACATTTGTTCACCTCACTAATGCATTACTTCACCAAAAATTAAGGCGTCCGACGTAAATGAAGCGACAGGCCGCTCGTACTGTTAACTATTTTATTTAATACGTTCTACTTATTTTAACATTACGCCTTCCTGAATATCCGTGGCCGGTAGGTAGTGTGGGAAACAGCGATGCACAGCAATTAAACATGGCGACCGAAGTAAACACACCGGTTGAACTGCTCGTACTTTTAACTATTTTATTTCATACGTTCTACGTATTTTAACATGACACCCTCCTGAATATTAACAAGGTAAGCTGTGCAGAATCCATTAAAGCTACTTTTGTTTATCTAGGACGTTTCTTTCAGAAAAGCCGCTAAACTGGATAATTACCAATAAAAGTATTAGGGATATTGCTTTTCAGATTGAAATATATGAAAATTCAAGTTATACGGGCATATTTGTGTTTTCATATTGATGTGACTAGAACAGGTTGCAAAAGGATGGTATTCGTGATTTATAAATATTTTGGAAACGTCTAGGAGGTTGCCATAACCTTCAGAATGAAATCTCTCTGAGAGAGATGTAGACATGTTTTTTGTGTACATATATGTGAATAAATCATATTAATAAACTTTGATATATGCAGCCCAATTTATATCACTTCCAGACATTTGCACCAATGCAGTATAATTAACAAATGCATTCAATCAAATTTTCTATTTTTTTTCCCTTAACAGTACCATCTTTTTATACAATCAAATTCCAATTAATTATTTCATACTGTAGGTAATGTTTTAAGTATTTAGGGCGGTTTTTAAACAGTAATTAAATGTTGTCACCTCCAATGTTATTCATCTTTGTCAAATTTTAAATAAATTTCAAAGAGTTTCATCCTTACAGATGTGTAATCAAGATGGAGGCATCCTTTTTTGTTTCTTCATCATCTGTTTTCAAGTAGTAGCCACTGTGAGTCTCCTATGCTCTGAAACTGTGATGGGATTGGCCAGGTACGAAAACCGGTATGGAAACTGCTATGAAAAATAGGTATGAAATCTGGCCATACAGGGTGGGGAATGCCATGACGGTTGCCATACTAGCCAGTATAATGCTCGCTATGACGAACCTTGCACTAGATTTTACGGAATCTGGCATCGTGCAATATGGCCTTAACAGTAGTAGAGGTCCTGAAGAAATCGAGGCATTACTTATTAGGACACCACTTTCAGCTTATTACTGATCAGAAATCTGTCTCATTCATGTTTGATAATCAGCATGCAAGCTATGAACGAGTGTCAGTGCCTAATATTCAGCTATGAACGAGTGCTTTAGTGCGTTATATTCGCGTATGTGGCATTTTAGTGGAACATGGTGTTTCGTTGAATGAGGTAAGGTTGAATTGGCCGTTGATAGAGGAATTGTACCAGCCGNCATTTTAGTGGAACATGGTGTTTCGTTGAATGAGGTAAGGTTGAATTGGCCGTTGATAGAGGAATTGTACCAGCCACCTACCTAGGTGAGTTAATTTATATTCTTTTGGTGTGTTTTACAATTCCTTTAAATCCCTAAAATCCTAAATTCGTAGTTTAGTGTAAAATCCTACAATCCTAGGTTAGTGTAAAACCCTACAATCATAAGTTAGTTTAAAGCCCTACAATCCTAGGTTAGTGTAAAACCCCTAAAATCCTAGGTTAGTTTGAAATCCTACAATCCTAGGTTAGTGTAAAACCCCTAAAATCCTAGGTTAGTTTGAAATCCTACAATCCTAGGTTAGTAAAAAAATGTAAAATAGTGATTCACCCATTGTGGGGTTAGGTTCTGTTAAGTTAGGTGGATACATATTATGAAATTAGTCGTACGCTCATGCCCCTCGTATATTCGTGTTCTGCGTCATTAGTAGAGTGCAAATATACCATTTTCCTTTAATTTTTTTTTTTTTACAGAAAATTCACTAAACTTAATAATTACTGCACTAAATAACCTGACATTTTAAACTGCTATAATGTAGATTATCTTACTTCCTTAGGCTTGAGGGGGCCATGGTGATGATGTAGTCAGGCCACTCGCCTCCCACCAAGGAGAACCAGGTTCGATTCCCGGCGGGGTCGCTCCTGGATTTTCGCATATGGGAATTGTGCTGGACGATGCTGTTGGTCAGCGGGTTATCTTGGGGATCTCCTGTTTCCTGCCCCCTTGCATTCCAGCACTGCAGCATACTCACTTCACTTCACCGTTATCGTCTCTCAAGACCCCGATGTTACTCCTTATGTTTGATTGTAATTGTTTCCAAACTTTGATGATACTCACTGGTAAGACACTTGTAAATACAGTACAGTATTGTATTCTCAAATTTTTATTAGCAAGAGGCACAGGGCTTATATCACGTACCTACCTCCGTCCTTTATGTTCAGTAATTAATTTGCATCAGGCATTGAGCACACGATGGACTGCATTTGTATTTTCCTTGGGTTTCATGTTATATATTAAGAATTCATGCAAAACCGAAATAGTGACCATTAAAAATATTGCTGGTTTGATTTTACAGAGGCAGTTACAATTGAAGATGCAGACATCTCTATTAGCAAGGAACCTTCATCCTCTGCGACTGAACATCCTACACCCGTCTCAGAAGATCTAGATGACACTTCCAGCGATCATACCACATACATTGAACAGTACCGTAATCTTATGTTGGAATTTACTGTAGCCAAGCACCGTAACATGTTGCTCCAGAAAAAGGTGATGGAACATTTGAAGAGACGTAAGGTGATCTTTATTTTTTTATTTATGAATTCAGTATCTTGTTTTGTAATGCTATTTGTATTCACCCAAAACTTAAGGCTATCTCTCACCTGCTATACTGGATTCTTTGATTTCGTGCTGATGTAAGTAAATTTTTGGGGCAAAAATAAATTTTGGGTTTACTGTAGAACTGTAGCAATTTCTCTGATCTTGCAGTACAGACCTAATATGTGAAACTATATCATGAACTATTAATGTGAAACTATATCACAATTAACCTAAGTTTGAAAAATGCAACAATTCTTGAAATGTAATGCATGTCAAGTGATACATTGTCAGAAATTTCTCTGGGTCCTATTCCATCAAGAAATGTATAATATTAGTTCTTAATTAGTAGTGAAATAAAAATGTATAGTAGTGTCACATATTCTGTCTCATAAACTAAGTTCATGCTGTGCTGAGATAATACACTTCTTTTATTAGTTTAGTAGGTAGTCAGCTGATGTTGATGTTATAATATTTTGGTTTTGTTAAGATTTTCGTGCCCATGAAAATAGTGTTAAAATGTCTAAAAGAGAAGTAGGTAAAGAGCAGAAAGTACAAAAATTTTCTGAGGAAAATATGGAGCAAAAAAAGGGGCAGGAGCAGTTTTATTTAGTGTGTCCTCTAGTGCTTTAACACAGGATGTGAAATATTATCATTGGACAGAAATATGTGATTATGCTTTTGCAATTGATTTGGTTACAAATGACAAAGAACATGCATATATCAGAGACAGCAGTATTCTGAAGAACTACCTATGGGNGCAATTGATTTGGTTATGAATGACAAAGAACATGCATATATCAGAGACAGCAGTATTCTGAAGAACTACCTATGGGACAAATTCTTTGAGCGTTTCGTGGGGTATCTTCCAGAATGACACTTTNTGCAATTGATTTGGTTACAAATGACAAAGAACATGCATATATCAGAGACAGCAGTATTCTGAAGAACTACCTATGGAACAAATTCTTTGAGCGTTTCGTGGGGTATCTTCCAGAATGACACTTTGTTTACTAGGATCCAGTGACCAACACTGGAATAATCTCCACTACGTAAGCACATATTCCAGGTTAATAAAAATGTGTTAACTAAAATTACTGGGTCATGATGTGGACAAAAATGGCTTACACATTGACACAAACTCCTGGGAAGAATTTGTTGTGATACCGAACCCCCTCCCCTTTTTCGCAGGGAGCTAGGAAGCTGTCCTCCTTTAAACAGGGTAACTTTGCCTACTTTGTCTGTGCTGCTGGGCAGGCAAGTACTTTGATCACCTGCTGATTGAATGTCAGATGGAGGTGCAGGTCTGAGGGTAGGTATGGTAAGAACCTTCACAGGGACATATCCTCCCACTAGCAGGCAGACCAGGCAACTGGCGCAGTGCATGGGGTGTCGAGGTCCAGTTGTTGGACTGCAGTCAAGTCACGTGGCCGGCACTTTGGCAGGGTAGGAGACAATAGCGACAGTCTTCAGGAGATTGCAAAGGAGCCTTCTCTGTATTCGGAGAGTGCTGTAGGTGCTGCAGTAGTCCTGCTCGATGAGGTGGTAGTTGCATGGGCGGTTCACCTCAACAAAGTGGCATCCTCCCTCCCATTAACGTACACTCGCTGGGCATTAGATCCTAGCTCTGTAGAATGCCTGGCTTGGACAGCAAGGATTTTTGCCACCTTTTGATCAACCCAGTGTCAGGGCTTGGAGACAGTTGCAATGTAAACAACTGTGGCAAGTTAGTGATGTTACTTCACAGGGCACAAAAATTTATTAAGTTTGACAAATTAATTAATATAGGGTCTAGTCTGTGTTCAGTAGGTACAGACTTGGCCATTGCTAATTAGATCATTATGCAATTTGAATAGTGCAAGGGTGAAAAAGGCTAGTGTGGTCCACTCAGGGAGGAAGTGACTCACTGTAGTGCTGATGTTGTGGGGTGTACCCTGCTTAAGGTCTTATCAGAGGGGCAGTGTGACCTGCTGGATCATATGCCTTTCGACTGACAATGCTCAAGCCTATAGTGACTCAGGGAGAGAGCCCCGTGTTCCTCCTGAGGGATAGTTAAGCGAGCGATGCGACCGCTACAGAACTTGACAACCTCTCAGATTCACTGCGTTTTCCACTGAGACCACTTTGATAGATGAGAAACGTGACCTCCTCGAAGTCCAAGCCCCACAATAGCCTGTCCTCGAGCCAGGGTCCCCTGAAAGATTCTCCCTCTCCTTGTCTTGGTGGTAACCAGGAGGGCAGGGCTACTTGCCAGCAACCAGTATACCAAACACACTCAAGGGGTGAAAGCACCCTTCAAAGAGTATGGTAGTAATTTATATGTGTTTCCCAGCAGCCAGGTGTGAGCGTCGAAGTGCGGGATTTGAGACACACAATATGTTAGCAGGAAATAAGGTATAAAAATGAGAAGCGAATGCACTCTCTCTCACTCATTCATGCTCATCCACACTAACTCTCACTCCTCACTCATTTTCACTCACTCTCACTTTTTTTCACTCTCACTAATTGTCACTCTTGCTCTCATTTTAACTCACCCACCCTTGCTCATTCATACTCACTCTCTCATTCAAACTCACACTCTCATGCACTTGCTCACACTCACCCAACCACACACTTGCTATCACAGTCATTCATTCTATCATTCATTCATCCATCCATCCATCCATCCATCCATCCATCCATACATCCATACATCCACCCACCTCACTCACACACACACTTACTGTATTAACACATGTCAAATGCATCAACCCAATTAACAAGGATGAAATAGGTCAAAGGAACTGAAACAAGGTTCTTAGTCTCATATTTGAAACTTCTGTTGTAAGTTCCTTAAGTCAAAATTGGGCTGGATATAGGTATTAGGATTTTATTATTGAAGTTGTAATGTGTTGACATTCTGTTGTAGGCCTAGATATGTAAATATTCACCTTTGTTAAATCAGTTGACTATGAAAAAAAATTTAAATTAGCATATTTTGGTGTTTTTAGTTAATTTTTTCTTCCTGGAAAGTTATAGTATTTCCATCCATGCTACAGTTTGTTTAAGATATTGTATGCTAGCACAAGGCTTTCAAGGGCTGCTCAAAGACCTTGCTTATAATTATTTCAACCAGACATCCAGAGCTAAATGTGGAAGTTCTATCAGATGTGAACCACTGACTCATACTCTATACTCTGGCATGAGACAGATACACTGAACAATGTAGATATCAATTACTGTGACTATCAGTCATTGGGAGACCTTTGTACTGGAAGAAATTAGTACCGTAAACATTTATGCTGGTATTCATAGTCACTTTTGTGATGGTGATGCGAGCCACATTTGGTACGCATCTTGTTGTGGCAGGAAAATGAGATTCTTAAATGTTTAGCAAGCCGTTTGTGTATTGGTTACATTTACAGTCATTCTCAAAGTTACAAGAGGCCTTGATCTCCCCTAAACGACTGTTAACCTCTCCTTGTGCTTGTAAAAATGGTGGACGCCTTACATCGTTTCGATAATTTAGATCTAATGCACTGGCAGATACAATTATTTTTAAGTGGTGACATACTGTTCTTGACTCACACAAATGGAGGGGTGGAAAATAATACAGAAAATTAAAAAACTTGCCTTAAAAACAAATGCATTAGGTACAATTATATTAATCTGTTANGGTGGAAAATAATACAGAAAATTAAAAAACTTGCCTTAAAAACAAATGCATTAGGTACAATTATATTAATCTGTTACTCGGCCGTCTTTTCGTGGTTTGATGCAGAATAAGTTTTATTTTTAGTAACTAACATGTAAATATGTTTAAAAATCTCTGCAAAATTAGGAATAGAACTAGTATCATACATGTTTTTATGTTTATGAGTATGTACTTATTTTTTCTAGGAAGGAACTTTCCAGGAATTTCTTAGAACTATCTATAAAATCTCTAATTGATTTTCATTGTTTGTGCTGCTAATTNGGAAGGAACTTTCCAGGAATTTCTTAGAACTATCTATAAAATCTCTAATTGATTTTCATTGTTTGTGCTGCTAATTAAATGTTTTGTAGGAATATAATACAATTTCCATAGTGTTAAGAGTTACAAGGAGAATATTAAAAATTAGAAAATCTCTTTCTGGATCAGGATTCGAGCATGTATTAAAATATTGTGAGCCTGCTATCATAACCACATGAGTACCAAGCACATCTTACTTGCCTACAAAAATTTTCATTAAATTATATTTTTAATGTTTCCTATTACTATTCATATGTTTTAATTATTGCTGCTTGTAGGTTTTCGTATTTGTTTTTTTAAGTTTTAAAGTATCAGTTTTATAATTTTACATAACAGTAGAGAGAATAATGCCTCTGCAGAATATATAGAACAAATTGTGAAATGTTTCATATTTCACGAGCATGTTTGTTGCATGTTTCTTTGTTACCAACTTTAGTAGCATACACATTAATTTACAAATATCTTTATCAAAGCATGTGCTCTTTTGGCAAATCCATTTCAGTTAAAACCTTGTTCCTAACTGCCAATAATTGGAATTGTGCTTTGCATTTTTTAGCCTCGCAAACAGGGCTCACAAAATCATGGGACTCTCAAAATGCCTCGTGAAAGAGGGTCTCACAAACTTCATTCATGAATTCAAGTTCGATTTACGAGACATTTAAGAGAGAGTCCCCTACTTTTACGTGAGAACTTTGCAGAACTGCAAATTAAATGTTTAAGAATGCCACCCCTAGTCTACATATAATGAAGCACAGTCATGGGTGAATGTGATGTTTAGTATTTGCATTTTAATGTCGAACACACACAATTGCATGCACTTTCTTGCACTCTTTAAAATTCATGCTGAGCCATCACAAAAAGAGTTCATTTACGTTGTGAAATGCTTTTACAGCGGAAGTGCTTTATGCTCTAGTCCGTGAAAAAAACTGATTTTAGGTTGGCTGAAAAATACTTATAGTGGCAGTGTTCTCTTTTACTGATGCACTTTGTACAATTTCAGGTTGTGGTTGACCAAACCAGTTCCATAAATTCTCTCTAATATGGGGATGGAAGTCTGGCAGATTTTGTCTTTGAATGAAAAAAAGGTTTTATGGAATGATTGAACAATTTTGATATACAGCACTCCTCTAAATTTTTAAGTGCAACCTTGTAACATTCACTTGTCTAGCCCAGAACTCTGCAAAAAAAACTTTAAAAAGCATTCAGGGTACTAGGTAGTGATGGGCAGAATGATTCAGCTGAACAAATCAATTTGTTTGGATCAGTTAATGATTCGTTCAAAAGACTCGTTCATTTAGTTTTTTTTTTCTCTTGTACTGCAGTAGTGTCACGACTCATTCTCNTAATGATTCGTTCAAAAGACTCGTTCATTTAGTTTTTTTTTTCTCTTGTACTGCAGTAGTGTCACGACTCATTCTCCCTTTTGGGTATTAATTTTCTCTGCTTCTCGTTTTCGGATCTTCCTCCATTTGCATAGTCTTTATCTGTTATTATTTTATTTAAAACTATTGCTAAAACACTTTTATTTTATTTTTGCAGAAGATATATGTGAACTATGAAATTCTGAACTACTACTTGGCATTGCCAGGTGTCAAGCAACATAATGTTGGACATGCAGGCGGTATCTATTAAGAGAGATATTAGTAAGACAATACATGTTGTGAAGGCCATCCCCCATTCTTAACGTTTTTTCACGAGCTCTGATGACTCTTGACTCCAGATTCTTTTACGAACGAATCAGACTTTATTATGATTCTTTCATCCTCTCCACTTTTAACGTTCTTTTGGCTCGTGTTCTAGTTTTGAATCAACTCAAAATAATCTATTTGTTTCGTAGCAAAAATCGTAGAATTTTGTTCACTCAATGATTAGTTCATTTTGAACTAATTGTTCGCGAACAACCCATCACTATGTATAATAGCAGCCATCAGAAATGGCGACTGGAAATTACAGTTCGGTTTGCTCAATCGGTAGGGACATGAAACTTAAAAAAAATGTGCCAAATAAATATAAAATAAAGTTAAGTCTCGGTTTAGTTACTGTAATTAAATTTAATATTCAAAAGAAACAGTTCACATAGAAGCTTCAAGTAGGCAGAGTCATGAACAGTCAGTTTCACCAGACAAACAAACAACAAAGAGCAGCGCCGCAGTAGCTTATTTATTATTCACGTCGTTCAAAGCTTGCATCAGAAGAGGAATTTACGAAGGCAGGAGGGACGTCAGTTCCCTCCTGGCACCCTAGCGACATCCCACACCGGCGGAGAAATAATTTAACAGGATAAAGTTTGCCGGTGTGGGGGATATTTGCCACGCTCGACGTGTCCTCTCTGAGAGCTGGTTGTCTACTGTCTTTTTTTTTCTCCTAGGATGCCAAAAACGTGATTAAATAAGGGCTTGGCGTGGGCCGGAATACCTCCCCACGCCATGCTGAACTGCGTTGGTAGTAAAAATATAATCAAACTTCTAGAACAAAAACTGTCTACTGCAGTTGGAAAGCTTCTATCTGCTAATGCTGTCGCAAACAAAAACTAAGATTTCCGAAAAAGCAAACATATGACCGATAAACAAACTACCACGGCAATAACTTCGAATCTGGATAAAATATTACAAAGCCTCGCAAAACGAAAGAAAAATGAACGAAGTATCCCGATAATTATTATAACTGCGTCATTACAACTAGTACCAGGCAGAAGTACAGCAAGTTCTTTGTCCTAAAAATGTGATTCTAGGATATTCTAAAAAATTTTGCTGAAGTGGTAAACAGAAACACTTAAAATAGTAGATGAGAAATACATAATTAAAATAAAATATTGGCCATTAAATAAGCATTTCAATATTATATTTCTGTGCCTTCCAGTCTGCTTGCAAATACTAACCATTTCAGTTTTGCCAAAATAGATAACGCGTGTAATACAGTGCTGTTGTAGGATTCAATTAAAGGCTAAAGCACTGACGTAGCACAAGTAACCAACTTTTGTGCACTTTGGCCTGGTGGGCCGTGTGCACTTGTGAGAGGGCAGTGGCGAGAATCATATCTCTTTTTGCACTTATTGTGGTTTATTCTTGTGGCAACAAATTCCACATAATAACGTTACACAAAACGCACATGTAATTACTTTTCAGTAGGGTGTGTCGTACACGGCATGCCCTTCATAGGCCACTTTAACACTTTCACTTGCATTCCTTCCTGATTCCATATTTGATCACCATTCCTGTGCTGACTATGGTGCGTTTAGGGCCGGTGGTGTTTCGGACATGAATTGCTGCAGCTGGTGGTCTATCAGTCCCAAGAGGATAGGAGGCAAAAGCTAATATTGTTTGAATTAAATTATTATTCCTTTATAAAATGTTATGCTACTATAAATTAGCCATGCTACAGCCAATTTTTGGAAGATTGCACGCAAGTATGCAGTTTGGTAGATGAACTTGTGGCAGTCATGGTTGACAGGCGATGGGTAGTGTGTTTTTGAACTAACAGTTCATTCCTCTAATCTTTTTGATTGTTCAGTCTTCTTTATGTGCATAATTTTTTATTAAATTTTAATTTTGAGTTACATTATAATTTTTATTATTTTTAAATAAACCTACCATAAATTATGTGACTAATATTGTACGGCATGTCCTAAAATTTTATGGCAGCTAGAAAGCATAAGCAAAATAGAAGAAGTAACAGATTTGGATTTCGAGATGAAGTACCTAAAGCAATTGCAAGAATTCAGGCAGCTTAAAGATGAATTGAATGCTGAGGAACAACAGAGAGACAATCAGTTGGAGGAGCTTAAAAAACAAAAACATTCTCTTGATGAATCTATTCAAGAGAACCTAAATGAACTGGTGACGTACATCAACCATACAGCTGAGAAGCTTCAATTTGGGAGGACTGCTAATAAAACATCACAAAAGGAGGTGAGTTGTTACTGACAACCACTGCTTCCATGTTATCAATCAGTAAGGATTTTGTGCAGGGTTTGTGTATTTTAATTTGGGATTTGTGTACCAGTTCTAAATATTCTATCGGCATGATGTTTCACAAATACACTGCTAGTTTTCAGTAAGTTTCATAAACCTAAATTCTAAAATTTGGGAAGTGCAGGTTATATACCTTAGCATAATTGAAATAAAAAGATAATTAGTAATATTTTTAATTTAAGAAATGGTCCATGTTTGTATTAGCTAGAGGTATTTGATAAACACAGTTGCAATAAATATGATATATGTACATGGTAAAATTTCTACTTGGTGTGATATTTTGCAAAATTTTAAATAATACATTTCTCTTAATGTAGGATGATGCAAAAATAAGTTACCGGTACCCATTTTAAAATGATCCTGAAATAATATGACAGTAATCTAAATGTTATAGCTGTGGTACATAAGGAAACACTAAAACATATTGATAAAAATCGACAGGAGTTTGGAAGCGACTATAGAAAAAAAACTAAGAATCAGCAATCCTAGAAAATTTTTTATGTTAACTGTGTCAGCAATTATTTAGCCAATGTGATAAATTACTGTCGAGCTATTTCTGGCACTATAAATTTTTCACTCTTTAGTGCACCAAAGGAATGTTATCATTCCATCAACATATTTGCTTACAAAGTAGACGAAAACTGTTAATTAGGTTTGTCCTTTCTTGATTTTCTATATTGACTTACAGAAACCTGTAAACTTCAATTAACCTGTTCAGCATTATTTTATGTACCATGCCCTCATAAAATATTGTGTTAAATAATATTGTTATTGATATTATGATTATTATTTGTTTGCTGCGTAGATGGTTGAGCGTACTACCTGCAGACTGGTCAGCAAACTGGCGGAATTCAGCAAGTTACAGCTGGAACATATGAAACTGCGAAGCAGAGTGGCCGTTCAGCAAGAGAGGAAGAGAGAGCTCGAGGTGGCTGGAGAAGTTCTCAACCTTGCCAACTACGAGCAGCTGCGCACAGAGAACCAGAACTTGGTGGGGAAGGTTCAGGAAAGGGACGAGGAACTCCAGAGGCTCGGAGAGAAGGCCATGACGTCGGTACACAACCTGGCACACATCAGGCAGAAGGCCTGGGCCACGGAAGAGGCTGTCAAGGATAAGTCCCACCAACTTCAGGCACTCGAGGAACAGTTAGCGAAGGTGAGTTTTCATGCACGCTAAGTTTGTAGCCAGCTGAGGCCTTGAGGGAAGCTGCAAATATCTGCGGCAGTTAGTGCACAACGTATTGTTAAAACATATTTTACTTAAAAGTCTGTTTGGCTAATGTACACTTTTAACGAACCTGATCACAGATTCTTATATTATTAATTAAATAAATATTGTAACATTGGAAGTATAGGCTAACACTCGACTACTCGAGTTTCATGTGCTTACACCAACAAAACTTAAATGTGTATCCCGAAATATTAAGAGGAAGGGTTCACACACTTCTTTCAAACATCNAAACCTGATCACAGATTCTTATATTATTAATTAAATAAATATTGTAACGTTGGAAGTATAGGCTAACTCTCGACTACTCGAGTTCTGTGCTTACACCAACAAAACTTAAATGTGTATCCCGAAATATTAAGAGGAAGGGTTCACACACTTATTTCAAACATCTGCCAAACCCTCTGTAGTATAGTAATACTTATTGAAAAAAATTAGCAGCTAAATTACTGGTAATACCGCCCCTCAGTCCTCTCGCTTGACCCCCCCATGAGTTACTACAGGATAGAGTGGGGTGGATAGGTTTGGGCAGTTCTTAACATTGGGGTCTTGGAGGAGCTGATGAGGGCAAAGTGAGGTGAGTGTTGGACAACACCAGAATGCAAGAGTGGGAAAATGGGAGTTCCCTGAGAAAACCTGCTGACCAGCAGCATCATCCAGCATGATTCCTACGTGCGAAAATCCGGGAGTGGCCCTGCTGCGAATCAAACCTGGTTCACTTTGGTGGGCAGTGAGTGTTCTTACCACTGTACCACCGCTGCCTATTTCTTACTGGATGGGTGTGACAAGCTGTAGGCTTTGCTGTGATGTGTACATCTTTGTCATGCCTGTAATGTGTGTGTGCAAAATTAAGGGTGTGTGAAATTTAATATTCTCAGAATTAAAAGTTGGTTCCCATTTAGTGAAAACTAATTTTCTTGGTACCATAAGCATGGGCGTCACCAACATCTTTTCCAAGGGGAGGCATAGGAATTAGAAAAAAATTTTCCTTCAGAGGAGTATGAGAATTACAACTGGGTTTTACCCTGCATGCAAACAACATCCACGACTTGCAATGTCAATAAATTTGTTTATCGTCAACAATATACAATATAACATAAAAATACAAATCCACAAACAAAATCAAAATAATACTATGGAAAACCAGGAAGAACTCAATTACTCCTCCTAGTAGGGACTTGCATTTTGAAGTAACGTCGCTAATAAGCAATTTTTATTTCACATTTTATAGGAAAAATACAGTTTCCAGGGGAGGGCAAGTGCCCCTCCCCCTGCGACCTCCTGCAGACGCACTTGACCATAAGTGGGATTCTAGTTTGACTAGCGAGACACATTTCAAGCTGTTGATAATTGTGTTAATTGTGATTAAAGAGATCACGGATATTGAATAAAATTGTTTACTGAATGTAACCATTGTTATTCCAAATGGTTCTGCAACAGTCCCTTTAGTTTGCCCACAGTAACTAACTGAAGTATAATTTTTGGAACAGTAACATCATAAGCTTTCAAAATTGTAGTAGGAATATTTTATTTTCATTACTCCAAGCACAGTTAATGTATTTAGATTCAGCACATAACTTTACTGAGGAACTGTAATGCAACCTCCTAATAAATGTGTGGAACAAGTATTCCTTATATAAGCTGTCTTTCAAATAAGTATTCAAAGGTTTTGATTTTTTCTTACTGTGACGTTGGCAATAGAAATTACCAAATTTTTTTTTGGTGTATGGCTACATGTTATGCTATCAGTAATAAGCGCAAGATGTTTTGGATTTCAATTTGTAGGTTATTTGGACTACAAGATTTCTTTAGACAATGTGAATACATAAACTATGAAAACTTTGTCATAATTCTTATGAGAACATTATTGGACCTGCTATAACGGTAACTAATGTTTTTTTGAAGTGGTAAATAAAAAAATTAATATTTGGGAGATACAATTTTTACTGGCACTTTTTTGTAACTGTCATTTTCACAGTACTTTTGATATAAAAGCAAGTTGATTGTAGTTGGGAGTTTGTGCGTGGATGTATTTTTGTAAATGTGGCAATATGTAGTGACTATTATTTAAAACACTGTGCGAATATTGTATGTAAAATGTAAAAATGCTTCAGTTGCAGTGAATAATCGTAACACCTTGCACCAACGTTAAATAAAAGTTGACACAAAAATCTCAAAAATGCATCACAACTCTGTTATGATAGTGAACTAAGCTCAAAAGGAATTCAAATGAATACATTCAAGTTTTCACATACTACCAAAGTATTTCTGTGTTATTGCTTAGCTGAAAAAGTGTATTGATTTAATTTAAAATCGCTATTTCCAAAACTTAATTTCTGCATCGCTATCTGCATTCACTGACTTACTTGCATTTCAATTTAAGCAGACTAATCTCTATTACCT
Source organism: Clitarchus hookeri (assembly GCA_002778355.1). NCBI lineage: Eukaryota > Metazoa > Arthropoda > Insecta > Phasmatodea > Phasmatidae > Clitarchus > Clitarchus hookeri. The sequence continues at coordinate 417,041 of NQII01000661.1, forward strand.
CCGAAAGCCACATGCACACATAAAAACAGCACAACAATTTTTTATTGTATTTCTTAAGCTTATCTAAAAGAGTAAATCGTGTCTACCACTTGAAGTTTTAGTGTAACGTCTTGATAAAAGTTATAGCTAGCATTAACTATAGGTCATAATACTGTACACTGTTTTGCTCTTTCTGGCAGTTAACTTTTAATTTTGGTGTTTCACTAGAGGTTTACACTGAAGAGCCAAAAAAACTGGTACACCTGCCTTATAACATGTAAGGCCCCCGCGAGCACGCAGAAGTGCCGCAAGACAACATGGCATGGACTCTACTTATGTCTGAAGGTATGCAGGAGGCATTGAAATCTGCGTCAATTTGAGAAAGGGTTGCACGTCTGTCACGTTTAATGATTCTCGTCAATCGTCGTTTGTCCCGTTCGTTCACAATGTTTTTCCGGACATAGCGATTTTGAAGCTTTGATGTTTTACAGGATTCCCGATATTCACTGTACACTCGTGAAATGGTTGTACCCAAAAATCCAAATTTTATTGCTACCTTGGAGATGCTATGTCCCATCTCTCGTGTACCGACTATAACACCACGTTCAAACTCACGTAAATCTTGATAACCGGCCATTGTAGCAGCAGCAACCGATCTAGCAACTTTACCAGACGCTTGTTGTCATATATAGGTGCTGCCGACTGCATCATGTTACTATGATTGGTTCCATACCTCTGTTATTTGCATACCCATGCCTATACCAGTTTTTTTTGGCTCTCCAGTGTAATAAAAGGTCTTAGGAAAGTGTGGCTGCTTGAGTCTAGTTAACCATCACACGTTATCCCTGGCTGATGGACCAGTCTTCTGTTGGCTGGTAGCTGGCAGGAAGTGGGAGGATGGACTGCTGGACCACAATTTTATTAGTTAGGCTATTTCAGGGTGTCCACCCTCAGGGAAAAGTCAAGGAATTTCATGTGACAGGGAAGAGTTAAAGAAATGTCAGGGGAATTTTCACCTAGTTCAGGAAAACTGTAAATAATTGCTAAAGGCTGTTCATGGAAAACTAAGCTTGAATGACGTGCTTAAGATCTACTTGTATGCACATTGTGTATTCTTCCACCTTATTTAAAATTAATATTTCCATGGGTCTGTTCACTCTATAACATGTGTCGGTCAAGTGAAATTGTGGAGTTATTAGAAAAGTAAATATCTGACCAATTTGTTAATTCTTCCATTTACATGCATTAAAAAAATAGAAGGCCAAATAAATAATTTCAGTATTCACAAATATTTACCTAACACATTTAATTCAACGTTAAAGCAAGGAACTACTTTCCTACGGTTGTTACCAACCGCACTGGGCACATGCCAGTCAGTGTGCCCATTAAAATATATGCAAATAGTAGCAGTGACATTTTTCAAAGGTTGATTTCAGAAGTGCTTACTTTACAGTGAACAGTCTGTAAAACTTGTTAGTTGTTCAAATACAGGAAAATGTAATTACAAGCGTTTGCATTTTAAAATTTTCATTTTCTAATTTTGTGAACTGGCAATGGTACATTTTTTTTCAAATGTTGGCCCTTCTTGCTTGGTCTGTTCCAGTGTAATTTAATGCACTTCGCTGATGGCATACCTATTTGTTCTATTAACTATGAAAAAATATGTGATTGGGTTTCAGTATTCCTGAAAGTATGTCAAGGAAAATGATAAGATGCCACCTGGAAAACGGGGAAAACTCAGGGAATTCTAAAATGGAATTTCAGTGGACAAACTGTATATGTATTTTACATGCTCTAGTGTAGGTATTACACATGTCACTTTCACTCCCTTTTCCTATAGTTGCTTCCACATTGTATGTTGTGGGATTATTTTTCTTAGTTGTTTGATGAAATAAAGCCATGACTGGTTTTGTGGAACTCCATTCAAGTCTGTTTCATGATCACAACAATTATGTTTTCCATTTTTGTGGCTCCAATACTGACTTTATTTAATTGTTGGTAACAAGTGCAGATATTGTTTATGTCAGGTCAGATGCTTCATGTAATCACTTTCTTTTAGTAGAACAGTAAATCAAACACTTTATATTTTACATAAAACTTCTCACATTTTTTTTAAATAACTTTGTAGCCAATTAGTGAATTTTTGTTCAGCCATTTACATTCAATAAAACTGAGTCAAAATGCTGACATCATCACACAAGAGCAGCATTATCACTATCTCATGAGCAGCTTGTACTTTCAACAAACTATACAACTTTGTGAAAATAGTAATTTCCTTAAATCTCTTGGGGCCACGGTGGTATAGTGGTTAGACAACTCGCCTCCCACGAAGGTGAACTGGGTTTGATTCCCAGCAGGGTCGCCCCCGTATTTTCGCATGTGGGAAAAGTGCTGGACGATGCCGCTGGTTGGCAGGTTTTCTCGGGGATCTTCCATTTCCTCACCCCTTCATTCCAGTGATGCTCCTTACTCGCTTCGCTTCATCCTCATCGGCTCTCACAACCTCAATGTTAAGAGCCACCCAAATCTCTTCACCCACCCTTTAAATCTTTTGCATTGGATAAGAGTAAAATATGTGTTGTCATTGAAATATTGTAAACATTTACTTAAAGTATTCTTACTCGTTACAAAAGTAAATAACTTTAATGAACGATAGACTCATACTGTTCAGGAGGGTGGTACTTAGTATGAAATTGCAAATTTTTTATCTGTATTACTATCCAATTTTATTGTGTTTTAAAGGGAATCTCATTTGTCTCATTGGTGCAACACTAACCCTGCACTGCGTGGTTCAGTCTTGAGCTCCAATGGGCAATGGGCAGGAATTTTTCAGGTGGGGTTTCTTGTGTGGGAAGTATGGTGGACATTGCAGTGCAGGGGAGGGTTCTTTGGGGCAGTGATGTTTCTTCCTGTCTTCATTCTCTCCTGCTACATCCCATTTCATCTGTCATGTCATCATTCTGTCTGGCTGGCTGGAACAACAAATTTGTCCCTCATGCAGGACAGCCAGCTTCAGTTTGCACCAGACTGGCTCTACGTAGCACCAGAATGACTACTTAGCACCAGACTGGCTCCAATTAGCACCATACCACCTGCAATTAGCACCAGGTAGACTCCCAATTAGCACCACACAGACACCAATTTACACCTGATGGACTCCAGTTAGCACCAGACTGCTTCCAACTAGCACCAGACTGGTTCCACTTAGCACCAGACTGACTCCAGTTTGCATCAGACTGACTCCAGTTTGCACCAGACTGGCCCCAGTTAGCACCAGACTGGCTCCAGTTAGCACCGGACTGCCCCCAATTAGCACCAGATTTCTGTAATCCATTTTGATACTGCTGGAAGGTGGGAACAACATACAGATTTGCACTGTGTGTTAAATGATGTGATATAGATGCGAGAGGAGATGACTGCCATGAAGAAACAGAGAGAATATTACCGCACTGAGACTCGGCGGCTGAAGCAGACAGCAGGATTGGTTATGGAGCCAGCATTGCTTAGAGACTACGAGCAGAGTATGGAGGAGGTGACTCGCTTGTCAGCGGAGCTGCAGAACGTGAGAAACTCGTATTACGATGATCAACGCAAGCTGACAAACATGCGTAAGATGTTGCAGCTTGCAAAACTGCCAGACCATTCTTCTGTGCAGTATGTGCAGATTTCCATTCCGTGTCAACCCAGCATCAGGAAAAAATGATACTTGTATTAAAATTATATGTACTTGCAAGATGCTCACTAATTAAAATACTGGCTTTGTAGTGCTTCCTAACCTAAATGTAATTTACTTTCACAAGTATGTATATGTGGAAGACACCATTAATTGTACAAGTTTTTAATTTTTTGTTATTTTATTTTATTATTAGAGCTGAGGTAAATTTAATTATTCCTACTTTATTTACATGTTGATATTATTTGTAAAATTCTCTGATAATACATCTTGTAGAAATTGTTTTATTCATATTCTTTGATATTTTTTCATTTTCTGAAGAAAAAAAAATTGCTTGAAATAATGGGTCAGTTGAAGATCAACTCGACATACACAATAAGTGTCATCGGTAACAGTACATTGTTGTTGGCATGTCAAAGAACTATTTTGTAGGGGCTGCAGTGATTTAGTAGTCAGATTACTTGCCTCCCACCACGGCAAATCTGGTATGATCCCTGCAGGGTCACCCAAATTTTTGCATGTGGGGGACATGGTGGCGGACATTGCTGTTGACCAGCGGGTTTTCTCAGGGCGCTGTTTCCCCTGCGCTTACATTCCGCTGCTGCTCCGTCTTAACTTAATTTCATCCGCCGTGGCACTCGAGACCTTGCTTGTTAAGTGCCGACCAAATTCAGCTCAAACAAACATTTTATGACAGTGCACCCCACATGCTTAATTTTTTGAAATTGGATGGTGAAAACAGATCAGAAACACTGACAGCACAGTTGCTGTAACCAATTTGTAAGGCAGTTTGATCAAATTCAAATTGGTGAAAGTATTTAATTCATTTAAAAGTGCTTGTCTTTTTGAAAATTAAGACATAAACAAACATGTTCGTTACTGTTGATCATGTGACTTTGACAGTTGTGTTCTTTTGGGGTGGGTCAATGTTGGGTACATGCGCAGAAGATGAATAAGTGGTCTACTTCATCTTTAGTCTACCTACTATCGTGAGTATTGTCCTCTTTGTGTGTACCAGTTTTCTCAGTGTAGGTTCTTGTTGGCTATTCATGAAGACAGTAGAGTCCCTAATTTATTGTGATCAGTGTAAATGGTTCTAATTTAATTTTTTTTTTCTGTGGACAGACTGTAATTATAATTTATAATTCTTGCATGCACACATATTTTACAGTTCAGGGTGAAGTTTTTTTCATTTTAAATATTTCTTTTCATTTCAAGACTCAAGGTCAGCATTAAAGCCCCTCTCCTTACACAATGCATGTCACCTTCCTTCTTTTGTTTTATATCATTGCAAGAGTCCTGGGAGATACATATTGTCAGTTGCATCAGCTGCACTATCAATTTTGTTACCATTCTCGGCTTAAAAGTTTGATAGTTGCATGGTGCGTACAGTGAATGGACGTTATACATACACATTTGTTTTTTTTTTAATCAAAAGTTTCATTATTTTCAATAATTTCGTATGAAAAAAATTTTTATTTTGAATGAATGAAAATGTCTAAAATAGAGTAAAGTTTAGGAAAAGGTAAAGTAGGTTATTAAAAAGGAGCTGTACAAGTTTTTCTTCTTAATATGACACCTTACATGTCAAATAACCTGATTTTCTGGACCTGTGGAAACATTTTGGCACAAATAGTTTAGTTATCTGTGATACAAAATTTGAGTGTCAGCATTATTGTTTAAAGGATATATGATAAATATAGTTTTAAATTCATTCTGTTTTTACATCCAGGGTATTTGAGCAAATATAAAATATGTAACAAATTCATAACTATTTTCATTTTATACAAAATATACATGACAGGATACAATCATACTGTCGTCATTTCTTGTCTTCTAAATAGAAGAAAATGGAAAATTAGTTTTTGGAAGTCTAAGATATAGCAACACCATTAAAAACACAAATTTAATTACACTTGTACTCAAATCATGTGATGGCTCCCGTCGGGGGCAAGATCATATCAGTCTGTTTTGANGGGGGGGGGGGGTGTTGCCGAGCTGCAGGCCTGGCAGTGACAGTCGTCCAGATTACTAACTTGTTCTGCAAAGTGGCAAGTGATGCAAACTGGTGTGGCCGGGACTGAAGTCTTGCTGAATGGTCACAGTGCAGTGTTCTGCTTTTCAGTGCCTCTATCTTTTCCTGTAACTGAATGAGAGAAACACATTTAATGCTATTATAATGTGCCCATAGCATGACTCACAAAAATGTCAGTAATGTGCAGCACCCAAGATTTNAACACATTTAATGCTATTATAATGTGCCCATAGCATGACTCACAAAAATGTCAGTAATGTGCAGCACCCAAGATTTAAATTTTTTTTTTCTATTTCAATGCTTATTTTTCCCACAAAGGTGATTTTCATTTCTGTTACTGGATAAATAATTTGATTTGAAATCCAGATATCCTTGTTAATATAATGCTGTGGCTTGTGTGTATAATTGTGTTTAATAACTTGGTTCATATCCTTTATGTTCTCTGGTTTGTATAAACTTTTAACAACTCAAATTTAAAAAATCATTGTTATACAAATTATTGTGTTTAGTAAACATTAACTATAGTCAGAAAATTGAGAGAACTCATGGAAACCATTTTCATTTAAGTAAAAAATCAAGAAAATGCAAAGCATAGATTTCATATTTCAAGTCTTTGCACGAGAGACTTGTAAAATTGTCATATATGCAAGCCAAGTAAATTGTTAGAATCTGCTTAAATAGAACAAGACATTGTAGAATTTGTTAAAATATAAGCCATGTAAGTCGTTAAAAGCAGCTTAAGTAGAACATATTTGGGTTTACTTACTTGGTTTATGGTCTTTTACTGTGGCAATCTCTCCATTGTCGTTCGAGACGGAATTGTTCCAAACTTGTATGTCACCAGATGCAGTGACAACGAACACTAGGTTTGTTATCAAGAATACAGCGAATGAGACCCAGAACACCATCCTCCACTGTACCATTGTGCTCTGAAACAAACATTTCTCTTCTTGTTAACGCAGTACATATTGTTGAGGTACACTGTGCATCACGTCGTGTGGTAGCTGACAGATAGTGAGTGTGTTCTGTGTGTGTATGCAAGAATGCGGAAAGTGCAATTAATTATTCACAATAATGTGGTGTGTTAATACGTAATTCATGTAGTGTTTGTGGAAATAAGTAGACTAACTGTAATAAAAGAGTGCCACAGAACATGTCATAACACAATACAACATTATTAAATAAAAAAAAACAGACAAAATNAACTGTAATAAAAGAGTGCCACAGAACATGTCATAACACAATACAACATTATTAAATAAAAAAAAACAGACAAAATCCCCTGAAACACGTACATGTAACACATTGATAAAATGCAAGGAAACACTGAAAATTGCTTATAAACCCTTAATTAAATAAAAGCGACACATCAGCTCTCCCGGCAGGTAAGATATAACATATGCGAAATTTAATTTAATTGGTGCTGCCCTTCAAAAGATATGGAAGAAATTATATGCAATTTCTTGCAAAAGGGGTTTTTGTAGGCTTGAAGTAAGTACAATCGTAAATTCAAATGAAGTGTTTAAAGTTAAATACGAGATCTTCAGACACACTCAAAGTTAAGTGACTGTTTGACAAGAGAATTATGTTGCATAAAACCAAAATAGTTTATTAACAAGTTTGAGAACAGTTTATGCCATGGCTAAACTCAGGTTTTAAATAAATCTTGAGTATCCTGGGTTGCCATTCAATAAAATATTCCCCTCTGTAAAGTACTGAATTTTGAGACGACAAAATGAATTTCACCGGTCAGATTACGGCTCGCTATATTAAACACTACCTCGCTCTTGCTGGATTGACAAGGATGCCACAAAATCACTTGAGAGATGCAAGTTTATGCCTTTGTAGAACTTGTACAGGGCTAGAGACATTACAACCCTGGCAATGTTGGAAGGCATCTTCTTCAGTTCTTGAAAACTCCAAAATCAGTGTTGAACTTTCGATGTACATGTTGAGCCCTAAGCAGGCATGTGAGAAATATGGCAGACATTGCTGTTGGCGAGCTGGTTTTATCTAGGTACTCTCATTTCCCGTGCCCTTGCATTCTACCGCTGTTTCATCTTCAAGTCATCTCACTCTCAATCGTGCTGCTCAAGACTTCAATGTTACGTTCTGACAAAACCTCCAAAATCGAAAATTTCAGCTTTTTGGGGTCTTGTGCTGTTTGCTCATGCTGTCTAACCCCATACTGCCCTTTTGCCTTCATTCTAGCTCCTGAAATTAAAAGATTACAGTAAATTATAAATTTAAAAATCGGCAGCAACCCTATGCACGACTGCTTAAATCAATGTAGAAAATTTTATATTCAATCAATTTGAATAATAATTAGAGGGTATAAAAAAGGGGCCTCGCTGTGCTCACTTTCCCAAATAATTCTTACCCATAGATAGTTTTAATTGGTATGGTGAAGCGAATTAGCAGGCAAGTTATCAGGCCAGTGCTTCTTTGCTTACAACTTTGTATTTAGTATTAAGTACAGTACGCAAGTACAGTTTCAATTTTGGCAACCTGTTACTTCTCCCACTCTGTGAAAGCACATTTGTAACAGTCCAGTACAAAAGTGGAAACAGGAAAATTGCTCACATTTGGTGTAAGAATTCCAACCAGGTACGGGGTGATGATGCCTGACAGTGCTCCAATCCCGTTCACCACTGCCATGAGTGTGCCAGCGTAGTTGGGACTCAGGTCCAGGGCGTTGACCTTCATGCCGGGATAGAAGGCCCCCATCAGGGCCATGCCGACTGTGAACAGTATTACCACTAGCGTTCTGTTGCAGCCGGCATACGACGCCAAGATGATTCCAACAGCTGGACCCACAGAGGCTGCAAGCAAAATATATACATCCAGGTAAAGAATTATATGTATTCAATAATGTGTGATGATTGAATTAAATTAATTCAGAGTAAAATTAGTGTTGCGTGTTTCTTTTTCAATTAGATTAATAGGTATCTTTAAATTATGACACTTGCCTACCTGGTGCTTGAACTGCACAGTAGCATGTTTGAAATACAGGTTTATTTTTTGGCGGAATTGAAGTTTCCAGTCAATTAGTGTACTGAGTGAAGAAATGACGTGATAACATTAGCGGGTATTGCGTTTGTGACTGAACGATGAATTATAGTAGAAGATTTTGGCAAGTTTCATCCAGGACCAGGTTATTGTAAAACTGTAGATCATTGCCTTGAGGTGATTGGGCAGGCTATGCCCAAGGTCCTCCACATCCACTAACATCTGGAATGTTCTGCTGAAATGTGTACATCAATATCATGGTTAGGCAACATTACTCGTCACATCTGCAGAGGAATGTCATGGAGGAGGCTGGAGAATTCATGTTCCAAGAAATTCTGTTTGGTTTGTTGATTGAACCACTCAAACAATACAAATGGCTTCTCTAAGGCAATCCCCTCAAAATCACCCCACGTGGGTAGGTAATGTTCCCCACGACTGAAGATATTGCATTTTCTAAAATGGACACTGAAATTGATGTTGATTGTGTGTTTCGACAGCCAGCAGTTTGTGTAACAAGATCGCATTGTGAATACAGAATATCACAAAGGTGTTTTAGACCTCTAATTTTTGCATATTTAATGAGTAGGATTATACAAATATTTGGTAATGGTATGCTAAAACAGTAACAAAAAATTAGAACTTCCATTTTCACTTTCAGTACGAAAACTGGTCGCTGAAAGTCTTGACAAAATAAAAAATTTTGAGTACAACAAATATTCTAGTACTTATAAAAATGTTGATTNCGAAAACTGGTCGCTGAAAGTCTTGACAAAATAAAAAATTTTGAGTACAACAAATATTCTAGTACTTATAAAAATGTTGATTTATAAACTAACAATGGAAATTTCTTTTAACATCCGCTTGTTAATTATTATTATATTTCTAAAATAACCACACAAAATAAACTTGAAATGTTACCAGAACTGTTATTATGTTCTTCAAGGGTTTTGTTAATGTATTTATTCTTTCAATAACCGGTCCTGTCGTGTTTTTGACATGTGTGTAATGGAAATATTTTTGTTTGTTTTGTTGTTCTATACGACAACTGTTGATATCACACAGGTTTGATTTCATATTTTGAATTTCGTTTTTTTATGTGCCACAATATGTTTGATGATACATTTAAAGTTAAAATTTGAAGATTTCCACTCAACTTTTAAGGTTAAGATCTTGTAAAATTAATTTTAATTTTTTTCAGTTACTCCAAAGGTAATACCATATTTTTCGTTTTAATTTCATTGAAAATAAAATAACATTTTCACAACCTTAATAATGAGTTTATCTCATCGCTACCCACACTTTTGGTTTTTTTTTTCTCCTGCTGAACGCCACCCTAGTACATCCAACAGCAATAATTCAACACAGTTTCTCGATCAAAAATGAGTCACAACATTGAACGACCCCCTAAACACACTCGAGTGTGTTTAGGGGGTCCCACGGACTACTTTCTGTTTGTAATGGTGAAATTGCAGGATGCAGTGTGCAATACAATTAAAGAGGCTTGAAAAGCAGTGGCTATCCAAGTAAACAAAATTTCCTGCACAGGACTTTTCCCCACAACATGAAGCTGGAGAGATGCTAACCAGTTTACTGCAATTAGTGGATCGTATTTTATATAAGTAAGCAAGAAAATTACCTGCCATTTTTATTTTGTATTACATTTATCAAGGAACATTTGGGCCACATTGTGTACACTGTATTTTAATTTTTATCCAGTACACGAAGACAATTTTTTTTTTATTTTGCAAACTGTTCATGTTGGGGAGATGTAATTGATATCTGTACTTCTGGCTAGAATGAAAGCATAAAATTTAATTGTGTTTGTAATATGTTACAATACTTTCTTAATGTTGGCATATGGTATTTTTTAACTTTATCGTAATCATTGTTTAACATAACCCCAGACGGTACTTTGGCAGTTGAAATCACCAATAACTAACTGCATATGTTGATTCTGGAAGTTAGAAGGTTCCTATGCTGTAAATTCAATGCTGGGTGGTTTATACAGAGATGAGATTGTGCAATTATTGAGCTCAGCAGTGAGGACTTCAATGTAATTTTCTTCTCTAGAGGCCGTGTATAGAATCTGAACATCAGGTCGGACAAAGGTGACACTTCGGGACCTGTCAACAGCTCAGACCATACCAATTATTTTGGGTTGGAACAATTTGGTACTTCTGTGTTTCCTGTACACACAGAATGTGGCATTTGTGTTGGTTGCATGGGTCTTGTTGTAGCAATTCCTCTTTGACTGATGACATACCTTCTATATTAACAGAGATAGTTAGCTGGGGCCCTAAAAAGTGCTCGGATGTTGATATTTTTGGTGTGAGAGGTTTAGCCACATTATGCCATTGCCTAGGGATTGCTCGATTGCTTATGGAAGTCGCAATATTCGGGGAGCCACCTTTCGTGGAAATCTTTGAAGCAAACCTAGTAAGATGGGGCTACATCGATGCTAGCATCATCAAGTGAGAATGTGGTGAAGACCAAACTATTAAACAAATGCTCCAATATCCGGTCTACACATCTTCTTGCGCAGAAGAAGAACTGTTACAGACGATGCAGAATGCACTTGATGTTGCAAAGTATTATTAAATATTGGTGTAACGTACTTTTTTGTTTCATTGTAATAGTGAAACCCTCTTAAGAAATTCCCACATAAGAAGTTTTCATTCTTAATTCTTTCAGACCCACTTTAATTTATGGTTTCAGGTGTTGCAAACAAAAATTTTATGATGCGTTGCTGTACTTGTCGACACAACACTTTTTTCATTGTCACAGCCAATGAGCTGTAGGCTATATGTTCGGTTAAATTTATATGAACCAATTATGACCAATATCAGTAAGATGGTTTGTGAACCATTTACCCACAGATAAGATCATTGGTCATTGAGTTTCACAGTGTGCAGTTCAGACCAAATATTACCTACACATGCGTAATGCACATAATTGTGTACACTGGTCTTAATGGGTTGATAAGTTAAAGTAATTTTGCACCTTGTCTATAAGCACATGTGTAATTTGACTCTTTTAAGATGTTTTCCTGGTTGATATGCATAATTTTTTAATCCCTTCAAAAATGTCCTTGCAGAGTTTTACTGTATTAAAATTTGTACAAGATGTTTCTGACACGAAAATAATAATAATAATGTAACATTTGGATTTACATGTTGAGTCCTAAGTAGAAATGCAGTGGATGTTGCCATAGGCTGGCAGATTTTCTTGGGGCGCTTCCATTTCCCCCACCCTTGCATTCTGCCACTGCTTAACATTCACATCATTTCACCCTCAACAGTACAGAAGACCTCAATGTTAAGTAGCAGCTGAAACCTCTGAACTCAACACTAAGCAGTCAGACACTGAAACCATTACAGACAATATATATGATGATAGTACTTACCAACAGTAGTGAATATTTTTCTAGTATTTGTAACAGAGAGGAACCGTCTTGCAATCACCCAGTCTGCCAAGATACCAAATGCTATAGAGCAGAGCCACATAGCTACGTAAGGTATACTCGACAGATATCCATTCTGTAACAAACGACCACTGTAACTGTAAATACATTATATTAAACTTTTCAAACCAATTGATAATTATTTGGAAATCTGTGCTTAAAATACTTTACCCCTACAACACAATATTCAGCAAGTGCCAATAAAAATTTTTCAGTCGAGTTGCAGTAATAGTGAATGTTACAAATTTGAACAAATCAGCATATTACACTTTCCATCATATAGGAAACTCAACTTGCATTGAAATAAACAGGAAGTGATTGTCATTATAGTATGTATGTTTTGTACAACCTAATATCTAACGCTACTATGTAATTCATTCGTTTAATTGTGCATAATGAATGGTTGAGCCAGTGTTAGGCATGACCAGGCTGTAGTGTTGGACAGTAAACTGTTTCAGTGTCTTTGATTGTCACTGTGAAAGCCGTAACAACACTTTAACATCATCTTATCTCACACGATCACCGTCACATGATGCATCCGCCGACCCCGACACCATATTGTGTCTTGCCAACCTTCACATCAAGACTTTGTTATATGACAGTTCTTTTTCTGCTAGACTGTTGCTTCTCTGATAGTATGGGCCGCATGCTTGCTCTTCAATTTCATATGATTGTGCAACCCGTGAGAACTTCTGGAACGAGAATGGCATATTGTCTGCTCTTATTGCCTTTGGTATGCCATTGGTGCAAAATACATCCTTTAGTTTTTCACATACATTTTCTGTGCCTTATTGGCATGATTTCGAGCTACTTTGAGTATAGGGCGACAACAACCAGGTAATTCCTGCCACCACTGTCTAATATGTCCACAGATATCTTCTCGAAAGGAAGTTGTGGAATCTCTTGTGCCATCATTGGTGATTTTATCTTGTTTGGTTGATATTTCTCACAGATGAAGCATCCTTTCACCCACTCTATAATGTCCGAGTACATGTTCCTCCAGTAGTACACAGCTTTTGCTTTCATTATGGTCTTATCTCTTCCACCGTGACCTCATGGAGCAAATTCAGTACTAAATTTTTTAATTGTTTAGAAACTAGGAATTTGTCATTATAAAGCACTAACTCACTGTCGACATAAATGTCATTTATTATTGGGCAGGCCCACCTGAAGCACTGCGGAACTTGATTCTCGAGTTCTGGCCATCCTCTGGGATACTTTTCTTTAAGGGCTGATAGTTCAGCATCTTTGGCAGTTTCTTTGATGAATAGTAATGTGTTTTCTTCAGACATTGGTAAGTGCCGAACTATTTTGTGTCCGAGTTCTTTCATCTCTGGGTCTTCTTCACTTGAGTCAGGGAGGGATGAGCGAGACAATAAATTTGCTATGTACATTTCTGGCCCTGAAAGATATTTTACTTCAATGTTGGATTTCAGTGTTTTCATTTGCGGTCTGCGTAATATTGATTAGCCAATTTTTTGTGTCGGTTTGCTCATTGTAGCAACTAGTGGTTCATCATCACTGTGACCTTGTAGCCGTACACATAGTTGTGGAACTTTGCCAAGCTGAAGTCGATGGCTCTCATTTCCTTCTCTGTCTGGTAGTAGTTCTGCTCAGCTGGTGTCATGCTAGCTGATGCAAAGGCCACTGGCTGTAGATTCTGCAGCAGTACACACCTTAACCCCCATCTTTGCTTGCATCACACTGAATGGCTATTTCCTTATTTGTTGACAAGTTTGCCAAGACTGGGACCTTTGATAACAGGGTTGTCATCTCATTGAATGGATCTTCATGGGCTGGTAACCACTGGAAGTTCACTCGATCTGATAATAACTGTTTTATTGGTGATGTTACAGCTGACATGTTGGAGATAAACTGTCTAACAAAGTTGAACGTACCCATGCATCTTTGGAGTTCCTTTTTCGACATTGGAGTTTTCATTTCCACCAGCGCCTGAACACATTCTGTGTCAACTCCCATTCCTTGTTTGCTAAATTTGAACCCTACGTAAGTGACCTTTTTTCCTGTACTGTACTTTCTTTGCATTAAACTTTGTTTCTTCCTTCTGACAGTTGAAACAATAGTTTTAGTGCTCTGTTGTGTTCCTCTTCTGTATTCCCATACACTATTACATCATCTTGATAAGTCATGACATTGGGAATCTCTTTAAAGTGACTTTTGATTTCCTTTTGAAAGACTTCACTCGCACAGATTAGGCCAAAAGGCATTCTTTTAAACTTGTATACTCCATAGGGAGTCGAAAAGCAGCACAAATTACTTGGTGTCTCGTCCAGCTCTATTTGATGATATCTGTCTTTGAGGTCCAGCACAGTTAAGTATTCATTAAATGCCAGCGTCTCTGCTATTTCAGCTAATGCTGGCAGTAAGTGATGTTCTGTGACAATGATTTTGTTAAGGTCGCCTGGATCGAGGCAGAATCTCAGATCACCGTTTGGTTTTTCTGCTGTCACTAATCAATTGATGCATTGTTCCCGACTTGGATTTTCTACCTTTTCGATTACTCTTCTCTTTTCCATTGAAGCCAGTGTTATTTTTTATTATAGATTTGACTGAAGTTGGGATTCGTTGAGGAGGTTCATTAACCAATTTGGCACCCTTTTCAATTTGGATGGTATAGGTGCCAGGAAATTTCCTAGGCCTTCAAATATTTCTGGGTTCTTGTTGACAAATTCACTCATGTCACTTCCTTCTTGATTGGTTTTTATCATCTGTACTTTTTAAATTAGTTCTAATTCTTCACATCCTTGTAGCTCTAGCAGTGGTGTTGTCTGCAGGTTCATGACTACAAACTTCAGGTTGGCCTTCCTTCCTACTCCGCATATGAGGTTTACTACTCCTTTTGGTTTGATTACAGATCCTCCAAATGCTTCCAATGTGATATTTGTTGGCCCGAGTGCCACTTTCGGTAACATTTCCGCGACTATATTGCTTGGTATGGTGTTGACGGCTGCACCAGTGTTGTGTTTGAAGTTTATCTTTTTATTTTCTACCCAGACATCTTGTCGCCACTCTTTCTCACTCTGGATCCTCGAGTAGATTCCTTCTGCACTTGCGGTTTCCTGGTTTACTGTGATTCCATACAGAAATGCTACCTCATTACTGCCTCCGCTTTTCTTTTCATCTTCGTTTGTTCCAATTACATGCATATGTTTTTGGGTTCCGCATACTACAGCAAAATTATTAAGTTTGTGACACTTGGAACTTTCTTCCATAGGCTGGGCACTGTCTTGGAGGATGTTTCCTTCCACAGTAATGACAGTTTGAGGTTCTGTGATTTTGACTAGATTGTTCATACCTTGCCTTGTTTTCTTGTGTTTCATAGTTCTGACACGTTGCTCTTGTGGTCCTCTTTAGGCTGGCTTGCACTGCAGCCGCCATTGTGGTTCTTCCTTCCGAACTCGCTTGTTCTGCCACCCTCCCTTGTTGTATTTGTATTGCCTGTTGTCGACTTCTTTCTGATGTCTGGCAGTGAGATATTGCTTGTTATGTCAAGTCTTCCAGTCGTAGTAGGCTTTCCCTTAGTGATGTGCGGTGTATTAATTCTGTCCCAAATTAAGGAGTTTTCCAGGTCACCGAATTCACATGTTTTTGCTAGTTTTTTTAAGATCCATGATGTATTGGTCAATGGGTTCACCTTCAGCCTGATTTTACTGGTTGAAAACGTATCTCTTATGCCTAATTTTTTTAGGGTGTGGTATGTTCTTCAAAAGCTTGTATCACCTTTGTATATTTCTGCCTATCTTCACTGGTGAGATCTAGTGTGTTGTACAGTTAAACTCCCTCTTGCCCCATTATATTCAGTAGCAGGGCAATTTTGACGGTGTCTGTTTTAGCATCATTTCCACTGGCGATCATATATTTCAAAGTTTTGTTTAAAAATTTTCCAGTGGGCTGCTATGTTGCCAGTGAGGGTTAGTGGTGCATGTAAATTTACAGCAGGTGTGGTGGTTTGTGCTTTGGCAAATATTTACAGTAAACCTTTTGTGTTGCTTCTCATCTTGCACACGTCCCGTTGCCTACTGCAATTAGTTTACCATTTAGTTTTGTCATGATCACATCAGTCTTTCTTGCCGCACTCGGTTTTTCACGCTCGTCTTTTTCTGCTGCCATTATTTTCACGATCGTGAACATCCTGACGACTGCACCACATTTTAGTGTCTTTGATTGTCAATGTTGAAAACCCTAACAACACTTTAGCATCCTCTTAATCATCTTAACATCTTACACAATTACAGTCACGTTATGCATCCACTGAACCAGACCACCATACGGTCTCTTGCGATTCTTCACATCATGTACTACTCACTATAACATAAACAAAAAAACAATTTTTGGTATCACAACATTTGATATTTAGGAAAAACATTGCATTTGAAAGATACAAGCTCTACAGAACTTAACAACTATACCAAACAGCAACTATATTCAGAGTAGGTATATATGGGGCACTGGATAATGCACAAGTTCTGACTTCATTGTTAAGCATCACACTGCCAAAACAGAACTAGTGGCTTTATGGTATTGGAGACAATATTCTTACTGAAATTGTTTTAAAAATAATTGATTTCAACATTTAATTATTTATTTATTTTTTATTGTTTTCCTTATTTGGGGAACATAAAAATAAATAACATCCAAAATTTATATTGCGTGGTTTTAATTTTACAAGCTAGATATTTTCTCAGTAATGTCGGGAGTTGAAATGATAACTAGTTAAAAATTTACTTTTATGTTATTGGTCATTGTGTTTGAATTACAGAGATTACAAGTATTAAAAGAAAACTTAATGCTACCCAAAATGCCAGGAAGCCTCAATGACCTTGAGAATAATCTAACCAACTGTTACAATAGGTATAAGGTAGATCTGACCAAATAAGACTGCAGTATGTTTTGAAGTTGTACCTACTAGCCAGGTACAATACAATTATGTACTAGTAATACAATTATTTTAGGAATTATATGAATAATTTTATATAAGGATTCTTAACTTACTACGTATTTAGAGCTTTGCTATAGGGTCTTAAAATAAACACAGCATTATTTGAATTTGTATCCCTTATAAGAAATGTTGTTATTGAAAGCTATCCTGGAGAACCAAATAAAAAATTGTTGTAAGCAATTAGAAAAGCCAGATATAATTTATGTACCTGTGCAATGTTGAACTTCATGACGTCATTCATATATTTGGGCAAATCTGTGACCATTGTGAAGAAACCCCAGTCGTGTCCAATCTGTGCTACGATGAGTCCCCATATAGGCACTGATGTGAAGATGGATCGCCACGGGATAGGCGAAATGTCCTGAAAATGTTTTATATCTGCATGTGATAAATCTGTAAGCACTAAATTTGTTCACACAGCGCTACCATTTTGCCACACAATGATTAGAAATGGTTTTCTCCAAGTCAGTTAATGAATTAATATTTGCTCAATACTTTAGCA
Organism: Clitarchus hookeri; assembly: GCA_002778355.1. NCBI lineage: Eukaryota > Metazoa > Arthropoda > Insecta > Phasmatodea > Phasmatidae > Clitarchus > Clitarchus hookeri. The sequence continues at coordinate 434,659 of NQII01000661.1, forward strand.
GATATGAAGTTTGATCATGTAAACTAACTGTATGATCTGACATTTTAAACTGATGTAAAGTTTTTGATTGTTCAAAAATTAATAATTTTATGTTGCTAGGTGATTGTGATCAATTTAGGTAAAATGGTAAAAAAAATTTCAAGTCTCATTTTTTTCCTCATATTTGGAAAGTCAAATCATTCATTAAGTCTATAATGTATTCTGCCAGGGAATCTTGTAGTTAGATGTAAGCATAACTGTGCTTGCATTTTTAATATTTTAAATTATCACTTTACAGTAAATACCATTTTCCCATATTACGTACTATCATATTGTATTCAATACTTCTAAACTTTTACTGAAGGTTTCAAAACACAAAACAATCACTTAACTTTTAAAAATACTTCGAAACAGCACATGATTCTTGTCATTTCTTTGATACAGTTAAAAATTTTTTTAATCAAATGTTAAGTTTTTTGCAGCAAATTTTTTTATAGTGATGTAAATAAGTGAGATGGTTATTTATATTGATTTGGTACATTACTTATAAAATAATGTGTTTCGAAACTAATGTTTCTGAGCCTCGTAGTATTCACCTGCTCTCTTTTTATAGTACGAATTATGAAGTACAATGGTCTGGTTACAAGGTATTAAGGAATAGGTAATTGAGTTACCGTAGTAAAATATCACATCATTCACCTTTGATCTCTCTGCTGAACCAACAGATTCTGTGATATATTTCTTCTCGCTGTCTTTGATGAAGGGATGTGATGCTGGATCGTTGTAGCACAAAATGACCCAGAATATGAACCAGAGAACTCCAAGCAGACCAAACATGTAGAAGACACTCGGCCAACCCCAAGGCGAGTAGTGGAGAAGGGCCCCAGATAGTGCTGTGCCAACCACTGTGCCGATCAGAGAGCCTACAAGAAAGAAAATTAAGGGGGTTCAAGCCCTGCCATGTTGAATTTTTTTTTAATTTTCTGCTGCTACCTGCAAACTTCGATTTTGGATGGATTTTTTCGTACAGCATGGCATAGGATATAACTTAATGCATTTTCTGAAATCTGTTCTGTTGGACTGCCGTAGCTATTATGACCTCTGTATTTGCTCTCACAAAATAATCAATTATTTTATCTTTGCTGTTACAAGTAAAAAAATATAAAATGCAGAGAAGCTGTAACAATTCAAGAACATTAAGGAAACTGTTATTCAAGCTTTGTCATGCCCAAAATTGCGATAAACTGACTGAAATTGAATTTGTGGCAAATAAATCTATAAAAATTATTTGACAGGGGCTGACCCCCTTAAGAAGGTCAATAGTTCCAAAATATGTTTGACAATTGGATAATTATTATTTCAGTCATTTTCAGTTCAGACTTTGACAAATATTTATTTCTGTTACAGCATACATTTTAGTGCAAAACAGACTGGAATAGTTGTAAAGTTTTGGCAGAGAATAATTATAAATTGAGCCGTGTCTTATTAAAAATACAGGATTAATGTTTACATTTGTATTTATGTAAAAGAATCATTTAGGTTGATGTAAGTGAACAAGCGGTAAGAAGGTAGGTAAGCGTGGATAATCAACAAAGAACAATGGTTGTGGGAGCAAACTACCCAGCGAAAATCCACCTTCCACATCCTCCACATTTTCCACATAAAAAGATTCCAAAACCGCAATTGCCTTGGCAGGAGGTTGGTGTGCTAACTACATGGCCCCCAAGACGTGTTGTATCTAATATTTGTGTTTAAATAAAGTATTGCTCTCACATCAGCTCATAGTCTTCAGTCGGGGGCAAAATGTCTCCAATGTAGGACACATACCTTTAGGCATCTCCCCTCGTAAAACATTTTGTCTTCTCTTATAAATTTAATTTTGGTGCAATCAGAACCTAAATTACATGCTGGATAAAAGATAAGGAAAAATCAATAACCCAGAAGAGAATATGTATAAGAGTATCAGAAATACATAACATAACATTTAATTAGAGATTGTATATAATATATCAACGTATCTCGGTGAACAAAATTAGTTTGTATGCCCATTTATTGTCATTCCGGTGTCCTTTACTAATTTTAAGGAGGAATAAGATACACCCTGCCCTTCCTGGTTGTTAAGACTCAACATCGAAGTGATGCTAGAAATGAAACTATTTGTTACCCTATTCCAGTGAGTTTTGCGAGACTTCAAAATCTCCACCTCGTGAGGCGCATTGTCCTGTTAGTTGGTGCTGGAGCAGCGCACACTTTTATCGAAAGTAATTACGCCACAGTCCACCTTGTCCATGACTGACTAAACACTTCTAAATTAAACTTTAATAAAAAAAACCCTGCCTCTGCTGGCATGTTTTAAACACACATGCTGAGTCCAGTACTTAACTGTAACATTGGGAGGGAATTATGAAGGCTGGTTATACAGATTAGACTTAATAAAAACTGTGATGTGTAGACTGTTGACAGCTGAAATTGGTTTGGTTTTTATTTTATTACATGTTAAATTGGAAAATGGCATAATAGTAACAAATACGGTTTTTTCCTAATAAATTTTCAGTGTTAAATGATACATTTATTAATACCAGTCATTAGCACATTGCAATGTGAATTTGTAGCCTACATGTAGTGGAAGGATACACAACTGGTAAAGAAAAGAAACTGAGAAGAGAGCTTTCAGAGACGTTCCGTGAACCATGTCCATGAAATAACTAAAGTAGGTTTTTTATATAGTAGAAATGACATTGGAAAAATCTAGAATAAAAAAAAATAGTTAATTTCCTAACAAATGCTTTCTGCAGCAGCCAAACTGTTTCTGATTGTAGATATGCAATCATTGTGCCATATTTTCGAAAAAAAACTGTGGTGTAGTGTAAAATTACTAGTAACGTTGACGCCTACGGCGTCTCTAGATTTACTCGTCCGTACTCAAGCTATAGTGGAGCTCACAGGCGGGTACGTCNACACCCTGCCCTTCCTGGTTGTTAAGACTCAACATCGAAGTGATGCTAGAAATGAAACTATTTGTTACCCTATTCGAGTGAGTTTTGCGAGACTTCAAAATGTCCACCTCGTGAGGCGCATTGTCCCGTTAGTTGGTGCTGGAGCAGCGCACACTTTTATCTAAAGTAATCACACCACAGTCTACCCTGTCCATGACTGACTGAACACTTCTAAATTAAACTTTAATAATAAAAAACCCTGCCTCTGGTGGCATGTTTTAAACACACATGCTGAGTCCAGTACTTAACTGTAACATTGGGAGGGAATTATGAAGGCTGGTTATATAGATTAGACTTAATAAAAACTGTGATGTGTAGACTGTTGACAGCTGAAATTGGTTTGGTTTTTATTTTATTACATGTTAAATTGGAAAATGGCATAATAGTAACAAATACGGTTTTTTCCTAATAAATTTTCAGTGTTAAATGATACATTTATTAATACCAGTCATTAGCACATTGCAATGTGAATTTGTAGCCTACATGTAGTGGAAGGATACACAACTGGTAAAGAAAAGAAACTGAGAAGAGAGCTTTCGGAGACGTTCAGTGAACCATGTCCATGAAATAACTAAAGTAGGTTGTTATAGTAGAAATGACATTGGAAAAATCTAGAATAAAAAAAATAGTTAATTTCCTAACAAATGCTTTCTGCAGCAGCCGAACTGTTTCTGATTGTAGATATGCGATGATTGTGCCATATTTTCGAGAAAAAAACTGTGGTGTAGTGTAAAATTACTAGTAACGTAATGTATGTTCTTGATGATAGTGGAACAAAATCGACTATAATATAGTGAAAATACACAAAAGTAATGCAATGGGCTATAAATCTATTAATCGAGAACTAAGGGGTACTTTCTTACACGACCATACATACAATGTTGGTATTAATCAACACTCTCCCCCCCCCCTCCAAATACAGTTTTACGTTAGAGTTTGTTGAATTTTAAATGCACCTAAATGCTAAAATAAATCTACTTAATCCAAAGGCTTGTTGCCTTCATTAGTAAAAGTCCGTTAATATGTATGACATATGATCCACTCTGCTTGCAAGAAAACCAAGCTGCTGGAGTCTGTGAGATAGTAATTTGGTATTGGTCATAACAACAGAATGTGTAGCATCCAATTTCAAGCTAGATTGTCTGTCTTTAATCACAAAATAGCAGCAATTCACTACTGTAGAAAATTGAAGTCTTTACGTCAAAGAACCTGTAATACTCTGCATTTAATAATTTACATTTGTCAACAAACCTCTTAACAAGGATACTATAAATGTGACTCCCTCACCTCCTGACTTCACATTAGCCTAAACATTGTAAAATAGATGTATAAATATTATTACAGAAGCAGTTATTATCCTGGCTGAGTGTTTCGCAGTATTGTGAGCACTAATTATGATGTTTAATAAGGAAAAAGATACTTGGTATTAGAAAGTCGTCAGTGTAGAAGAGAGTTATATTTTGAGTTTTTAGTTTTGGTTTACAAGGTAATACTCTAAACTTTTGGAGTTTTTTTTTTTTTTCATAAACGTCACAATATTGCAGCTCTATCTTGGATCCACGTGACATATGTTGGAAGACTTCCAGTAAGTTACATGAAGCTGTTGTTAATCAGACTGCTGTAATTAGTATTCATTCAAATCCTGTTTTATTTTCATGTAATAAAATTAAGTTTGAGCTTGGTGATTAAATTTGGCCGTACAGGAAATTAATTGGTACTACTGGTAATTCGTATGTACTTCGTCATGTACAGATAACATATAATGCATCATGTATAATAAGGCTTATATACTTAAATGGTATGCGTGTTTCCATTTATGCATGGCTATTCTCCCATGTAGGTAGAAGCCACACGTAGCCTACACGTACCTCCGACCACATCCTAGTCTCAGGGAAGGGGTAAGCTTAAGAGTGGAGAGGTTTGTTTTGAGTACCGGGGATAGTGAAGGGAGGTGAAGATGGAGCAGTTGTGGAATGCAAGTGTGGGAGCTCCCCAAGTAAACCTGCTGGCCAGTGGCAGCGTCTGCTGTGGTTCCCACATGCAAAATTCAGGAGACCACACAAGAAATCGAACCTGGTTCGCCTTCGTGGGAGAATTCACCACCATTATAAATAAGACATTCTGTTTATGTTATTTATTGGAATATAACAAAATAAGTTAAAAAAAAAACACTACTGTTTCTAATGTAGCATATTGATCTTGGTCTCACCGTGTTCATTGCAGTGGTGTATGGTGAAGTGTTGCAAGATAAGCTGGTGCTTACTCAGTGCTCTACACACTGCGCACGCAGCAGGAACCAATAACCAGAGTGGAGCCGGGAGAAACTGAACGTGTTTGCGGCCACTCACGAGAGAGCGGCGAGGCACCCATTATACGTGCTGTGGCGTCAAATGAACCACTATGTTTAAGTGGCCTATGTGTAAACTAGCAAACCATTAGGTATAGCACAGAGCAAAACACAACCTATCTTGCATCAGTTCACCACACGCCGCTGGTTCATTGTATCTATTTGAAGAATAGGTTTTAATAACGGACCGATTTCTGTCCCTTACATCCTAAAGGAGGTTCCATTGCTACTCTAAGTAGCATTTTAATACATTACATGAAAAAAAAAAGTTGGGTATTACCGAGAAAAAAAAGGCATAATTAAGCTGGGAATACTTAAACTAATGGCAAGAGCCCCGGAAATTTCGCGAATTCATTTGAGGACTAGCTAAACTTAAAACACATACACATTTGACTTTGGTTTGCTGTTTGTAAGCCACGCCATGGGCGTATTTGAACCAATAAGTAACACGCAAGAAAGAGCTGCCACGCACGCTCTCTACACGTTATCGAAACTGCGCCGTAGGAACTAAAACTGTCGACGCAGTCTGAAAGTTTCTAAATAATGCTGACGCTTAACAAAAACTAAAACTTTCGAAACGACAACCGGATGCTTGATAAACGGCAAACGTATGCCCGATAATCAAACTATTACGATAAACGAACCACCACGGCTTTTAATTTCAAACCCGATAAAAATATTATGAAACTTACCAAAGTGAAAGAAAATGAAACGTGTGTCACGAAAATTAAGAATACTGCGTCATTACAAGCCAATGAAGAGCTAACTGATGAGATAGTTCAGAAACGATTGTGGAGTCTAGCTTGTTGCCGAATGAATCCGCGAAATGTCTGGGTCTCTAATTGATAATACACTACCCGGAAACTTTTTTTTTTGTCATATGTTGGCACATTTGTGCTTGCTGTAATCTCAGTTGTGCTGCTGTTGGTACATGTGTATACGATTTAAAAGAATTTTGTAACCATAATATTAGTCCTTATAATGTGATTGCAACGCCTCGAGGACTCCATGGTGAACTGTTAACGTAAAGGAAATACAAGCCAAATGCGCTGTAATCAACTTCCAGATCCCAACACCGAAATGCTTATTTGTTTCTACAAACGTCAAAATCAAATGGCTTCAGAACTCTATTCACATAAATACATTGTTTTGAAATGTCCATACACTTATTCTGAACAGGTGTTAATGTAAGTAGGGTGCATTAAATTACACTAAACATTTTTTATATAAAAGCAAGAGTCTTATGGAAAACAAAATGCTACGCANAAGTAGGGTGCATTAAATTACACTAAACATTTTTTATATAAAAGCAAGAGTCTTATGGAAAACAAAATGCTACGCAACAGACATCTAAGTTTAAACATGTGACTTAATGATGGAAGATGCATAATAAGCACAGAAAACGAAATCAGCCTCATTTAACACAGTTCTTAAAAAGTTATTTGTTTATCAAAGTCAACATTTTGCATACCTACTTTTCTTTTATTGTTCATTTTGTTATTTATGACGACTGGTTGGTTAGGAAACTGTTTAAATATAAAACATAATGGAAAAAATTTTATTTGTAGCTCTGCCCTCAAAAATTTTATGAACTATCTATTTCATAGAACTACAGAGCGATGAATTCCTTACCTGAAAAAACAATAGAACCAATGCGACTCCTTTCTGCAGGAGGGGCCCATTGTGCTAACATGGCGTTGACAGCGGGGAACGTTGGACCCTGTAGACAAAAAAAAAAATATATATTTTTTTTTATTGTTCCTTGTTTACATGCCTGGTTTTTTTTTCATGCTGGATGGCTAATAGGTAGTGGTCACAAACTAAAATCCTGGAAACCTAATCTTAAATATGAAAACTCACTCCCGAGCCTTAACCAGTATTCGAACTTACAACGAACTTACTTAGAATGCGATTGCTACAGACAGTGCCTTGCGGTAATGATTTTGTGTTCACGGACAGAAGGCAAACATACAGATATATTGAATGTAAACTATGTAAGCGGATAGTAGAGTGGATATAGAGTAATTAAAATACATTTTTTGAAAATGACGAACATGTACAGCAGCAAAATGCAAACTAACTTTCCGCAATACATACGAACGAAACGCTGTCGACGCACAGACGATTGGTNATGTACAGCAGCAAAATGCAAACTAACTTTCCGCAATACATACGAACGAAACGCTGTCGACGCACAGACGATTGGTGTCTGAAGCCGCACGATTATCGCTTCAAAAATATACGCTCGGATGGAAACGTACCTTTAAGGAGATGTATTAGACGCCATCTTAGAATTTTTACATAATTTTTTTTTTANTACGCTCGGATGGAAACGTACCTTTAAGGAGATGTATTAGACGCCATCTTAGAATTTTTACATAATTTTTTTTTTTTAGCTTTTACTTGTGTTTGATGTTAACTTTAGAAAATGTACTTCATCAGAGTATGGAGTATTATTTANATATATATATATATTTTTTTTTTTTTATTGTTCCTTGTTTACATGCCTGGTTTTTTTTCATGCTGGATGGCTAATAGGTAGTGGTCACAAACTAAAATCCTGGAAACCTAATCTTAAATATGAAAACTCACTCCCGAGCCTTAACCAGTATTCGAACTTACAATCCTCGAAACCTTTATCCCATTCATGGTCATTGTAGACATGTTTACTTGTTGCACAGGAAGTTTATATTTGACCGGTACTGTACTCTGCGAGGTCCAGTGGCCAATGTGCCTCCTTGGGAGTAACTGATTAGTAAACAGCACTACTGCTCTACGTAATGGCTGGTTCATATACGTCACTGAACACAAAGTTCTTTGCCAGCTGAAGTACAACATGCATAAAAAAATTGCATTATTTGCAACACAAGAAACAATACATTCATGGGAGAATGAAAGGCTAAAATTTTAGAAAAAACACATTTTTCTGTTTTACCTGTTAGAAACAAGTGTGATTTATTATGCTCTGTTGTTTTGCTTACCACAGAGCAGCAATAGAACAAACATATTTGTTTTTAATAATTACGAAAGTAAATATTTGGGCCAAAGTCACCCCAGCTCACAATACGTTTTCCTCCGAACGTCTCTTAGGAGTTTTTCTCCGCGGCTGTCGCTTTTGACAGAAATTGGGCGGCTTCCGTCCGACCGTTGGTTGCTGGAGACGCTAGCCTCTGTCGTAGGATCAGCGATTATCTCTGCTCGCGTACCGGGAAATGTCGCCAGCGGCTGTTCATCTACACAGGTGCGTATTTCGTGTTGTGCGTTTACTGGTCGCCGAATTTACTGAAAAAGTTTTACTTTTCACCATAGTAGGGCGGAGAAAGTATTGAACCCAGTTAGAAATTTATAAGACGCAGAGTATTTAGTAATTTTTGCTCGAGTCTCAAAGAATGCGATTGCTACAGACAGTGCCTTGCGGTAGTGATTTTGTGTTCACGGACAGAAGGCAAACTTACAGATATATTGAATGTAAACTATGTAAGCGGATAGTGGAGTGGATATAGAGTAATTAAAATACATTTTTTGAAAATGACGAATATGTACAGCAGCAAAATGCAAACTAACTTTCCGCAATACATACGAACGAAACGCTGTCGACGCACAGACGATTGGTGTCTGAAGCCGCACGATTATCGCTTCAAAAATATACGCTCGGATGGAAACGTACCTTTAAGGAGATGTATTAGACGCCATCTTAGAATTTTTACATAATTTTTTTTTTTTAGCTTTTACTTGTGTTTGATGTTAACTTTAGAAAATGTACTTCATCAGAGTATGGAGTATTATTTAATAATATTTTAGAGATTATCACCGTCCACCTTTTGTACCATTGTGACTTCCTGAGTCATTCTCAGTACGTAATCGATCCGAATTAACCCAATTGGTAAACAAATGCAGACATTACAGTTGAGCAACCAAATGAGGCACCGTATTCTCTTTCACGCATCCACGTTTCAAAACTGTGGCCATATTTCACACTTAAATATTTTAGTAGTATTTAAATTTACCATAGACCCAGTAATTTACTAAATAATAACTACGTTTTCATGCGTGCGTGCGTAAGTATGTTTTTATACACATACATACGCCCACATCAAGCAAAACACATTAATACTATAGTCTATTCGCAGTTTATTCACACTTTCCGATCCAAAACGTTGATAATCACCCCCTGTATGGCGTGTTTGGTAGTTTCCTCAACATGCCATGTATCACAAGCGTTGTATACTTCCAGCAACACACGTATCTTGCTTTTGATAACCTATAAATAATAATACTTCACAAACACAAACGTATCTTATTTCTGATAATATATTTATTATAGTATTTAATCTACAATTAACATTAATAAAAACAGTGAGAATATATGTGTGTTGGTAATGCCTAGTAAGAAATAGTTCTGGTGTAAAATGTGATCATACTGATTGCGCATAAATGCGGTGCGTTGTCACGTTGGTGTAATTTTCTAGATGTAGTTAAGCTTTGCTTGCCTGAAAGTAGAACTTCAGCAGGGCTTCATAAAAGTTGAAAGTAGCCGTGAATGGACTATATTAAAATATGTTGGAAGTTTCGCGCACAACGCCGGGAGAACAGCGCCGTGCGAACATGCGTGTAGTACAAGTTGCATAAGTACGAGGCGCGCGTCCCTGCACGTATAGAATGTGCAAACACGTGTGTTCATTGCGTAGCGACTAGATGGCAGCACAGTCGGTAAACGTGCATCAAGTGGGTTTGCTTAATTACTTGGTATAAAATAAACCGACGTGCAGCTTGTTTACGTCAGAGCCAAGGAATGTGGGAGTCGCAACTGAGTGATGTGGCACAGTGGTCACCGGGTTCGATTTCCGGTCTGGTTATCGTGATATCGGTTTCCCATGGTTTCCCCGAAATCACTCCAGGCGAACGCTGGGATGGTTCCTTGCTACAAGCCATCGCCAATATTCTTCTCCGCTACCCAATTAGTTTGTTAATTTTTTAAAGGGGTACATGGGATGTCCCAATTGATACCGAGAAGAATTAAATGTCAAGACTCGTAACTTCAGAAGGGAATGTGTTAAGTATTCTGCGCAACTTCGAACGCACCTGTGACCAGGGTAGTTAACGCTGGCCACCCTAACGTGTTCGTTATTGCAGATGGACTAGTGAGTTGGTTTTTTATCTATGGTTTTATTGTTCTGTTGCTTTGCGCCAGAAAAACGAGGCACAGAACCGGGCGCCTGATGCCTATGCAACGTGTCGTACATACGTGTTCGCACGGCTGTTTTCTCCTGGAATTGTAATGCACACACTTTTTTTTTTTAACACGAATACATGATATTAATATTAGGTCTCTGTGCATGGATTTTGTATTTAATTAGTTCCATGCGAACTTTGTCTGCACTCTGGGCGTCGAGTTACCAAACATCACGTACATACACACACGTTACACAAATACGAATATAGCTACACAGAATCGGAAATTGTACGTCAGTCGTCTAGCATTTACAAGGCGAGGGCCATCTCTTAAAGCGAAGCCTCTGTGTCATTGGAATACGTAATCCCTAGAGAATTAGAAAACTAAGTTTAGTGCAAAAGAACATGGAAACAGCATAGCAGACGACTTACCTCTCCCAAGCCTTCCAGCAGTCGTAGGCCAAGCAGCCAATTCTCGCCTCCCCAAGAGGCTACCATTGGAGTCAGCAGCGTGAAGACAGCCGTCCACAGAATGCCCAGGCCTAGGCAGTACTTCCCTCCGAACCTTTCCGCTAGCATTCCGCCCGGGAGATGAGATATCACGTATCCCCAGTAGAACGAGCTGAGGATCAGCCCTTGCGTCTTTTCGCTCCACTTGAATCTCCCCGCCTGCAAGACAGTCAACGTTGCGCATGAGCAGGCAGCAGATGTGAATTGAATGCATTTATAATGTGTTTATTGACATGGATATACAATTACAAGCAAATAACAATGAAGTAGTTACATAAATTTGCATGCCAGCGCGAAAAACGCTTTTCTGCAAGCCGCTATATAAGGGATCACCAACTGAATACTGAACAAATAATGAGGATGAGTGCAAGGAAAAGGGGGAAGCTATGTAAAAACCCCCGGACACGAAAAGGGAACAATAAGGGAAGTGTGCAAGGGAAAAGCAAAAAGGAAAACTGCACAAAAAAAACAGTGAACAGAAAAAGGAGATGCGAATAAAAGAAGACCCAGCGAACAAATGAAAAGAAAAGAACGTAAGTATATGTGTGCTCTTTGGGTATGCGGCCCCACACAGCCATATGCGNTATAAGGGATCACCAACTGAATACTGAACAAATAATGAGGATGAGTGCAAGGAAAAGGGGGAAGCTATGTAAAAAACCCCGGACACGAAAAGGGAACAATAAGGGAAGTGTGCAAGGGAAAAGCAAAAAGGAACACTGTACAAAAAAAACAGTGAACAGAAAAAGGAGATGCGAATAAAAGAAGACACAGCGAACAAATGAAAAGAAAAGAACGTAAGTATATGTGTGCTCTTTGGGTATGCGGCCCCACACAGCCATATGTGTAAGAATTGTTAAGGCAATAACGGGAACTGTGTTTATGCAAGAAAATAATTAAATAAGCAGAATAAAAAACCTGTGATGAAGAGTGTTGTGGGTATTAGGCCCCACACAACCATAATTAAAATTTAAACCAGGTAGGAGAGAATGTGTACAAAATAAAGTAAAGATGTAATTGCAGGTGGTAGCAGATGTATTTCGCAAGCACTTTAAACAATGCATTTAAATATTTCAATGTGACGTATTATAATTTTTTTTTATTAAAGACGTGCTCGTGTTATTTTAAGCCATGGGGCCATATTGTGAAGGGGGAGTTCGTTACACCGTGATATTGAGAAGGATTACAAACATACTTCAGGAAATTATTCCTTTGGCTGAAAGAGGGACTCGAAGCTTGTGGCTATATAGACAAATTATAACACTGTTAGTCTTAACTTTGGGGGACTAGTTAATTTTAGTTTTGCAAGAAACAAATGCCATGTAATCAAATGTCAATAAATTGTCTACACCGTCTGATGACCAAGCATGAGAAAAAATACTGCTGAATTTGGTGTCCAAATTAGGCTTATTAAACACGCTCTTTTTTTTTTTTTTTTTTTTTTTTTTTTTTTTTTTTTCGAATGTCGGGATACGAAAATATCAACCAAAGTTTCGTGAAATGNTCGCAAGCACTTTAAACAATGCATTTAAATATTTCAATGTGACGTATTATAATTTTTTTTTATTAAAGACGTGCTTGTGTTATCCTAAGCCATGGGGCCATATTGTGAAGGGGGAGTTCGTTACACCGTGATATTGAGAAGGATTACAAACATACTTCGGGAAATTATTCCTTTGGCTGAAAGAGGGACTCGAAGCTTGTGGCTATATAGACAAATTATAACACTGTTAGTCTTAACTTTGGGGGACTAGTTAATTTTAGTTTTGCAAGAAACAAATGCCATGTAATAAAATGTCAATAAATTGTCTACACCGTCTGATGACCAAGCACGAGAAAAAATACTGCTGAATTTGGTGTCCAAATTAGGCTTATTAAACACGCTCTTTTTTTTTTTTTTTTTTTTTTTTTTTTTTTTTTTTTTTTCGAATGTCGGGATACGAAAATATCAACCAAAGTTTCGTGAAATGAAATAAACATTTTTGATTAATTTCCTAATACATTTCGTTCATTCAGCGGTCAGACGAAGCATTTACGGAAACATTTACACGGTGATATATTTTTGTCGTAAGAAATTCGTATTTTGCGTTTGAACGCTTTATAAACACATTCGAAATAAACATTAACATTCGTTTAATTTCTGCGCTACAGAAATGTGTTCCCAGTATACATATTATTCGCCCCCATGATTGAGAAACTTTAATAGCACAAACATTATATTATATGTTTGTTTTGTCTCTACGCCTCTGTAGATTAGTTGGGTTAATATAAGCTCGAAATTGTGCACGGCCAAATTGTACATGTACATAAAAACCACGTTGGTGAAGGCTGGCTCAAACGGATCCATTTCCTTTGCCACAATTACTGCACCAATGCTATAAGTTACCTGCTACCCCATGTGGTCAACCAGCAAATACTCTTAGACGCCACAGTTCTGGATTATAATCATATCAGTGCTAAGAGTGTAGGAGGAAGCAAATGAGGCACCCAATTATCAAATAAATTAGCTCCAAAATCTTCCAATTTTTCGATAGTTAGACAAAAGTTGAAAAGAGCAAATTTCTTTCTAATCCAACGACCATTTACTAGATCAGTTATGGTTCTCTCAAAAGTGGTGTATTTTTGATTTGCTAATTCATGTGAATCTGAAGTGAGGCTTGATTTAGTTAGTNGCTAAGAGTGTAGGAGGAAGCAAATGAGGCACCCAATTATCAAATAAATTAGCTCCAAAATCTTCCAATTTTTCGGTAGTTAGACAAAAGTTGAAAAGAGCAAATTTCTTTCTAATCCAACGACCATTTACTAGATCAATAATAATAATATGGTTCTCTCAAAAGTGGTGTATTTTTGATTTGCTAATTCATGTGAATCTGAAGTGAGGCTTGATTTAGTTAGTAGAATGTATGTTTATGAAGAGCGCATCTCGCCTAGTGCTAAAAAGATTTTTCATGCGTACATCATATTTACAGTTAAGTGAATGAACCAAGAAAAAATTCAAGTCACTGAAATTACTCTTAAAAAAAAGGAATTAATCGAATCCTTAAATAAATGGTAGTAGAATGATTATGGGGCGTTTGGCGCAAGAGGCTGGGGGTTAGGAGAGTCGGAGCTGTTCATGCTCTGTAATTCAGATCACCAGTGGCCATCGTGTCCACCATTTTGGATCCATATGACCTTGACCTCTAACCCCAAAAATAAAAAAAAATACAAAAACTTTCAAAAATGTATAAAGAAATTATATAAAAAATTATTAAAACATTTAAAAAAAAACTTAATTTTCCGGAGATTTCCCACACCCCCTCCATCCATACTCATTCCACCAATTTGGTAGGTGCAGTCCACCATCTTGGTAGGCATCACAGNTCTTAAAAAAAAGGAATTAATCGAATCCTTAAATAAATGGTAGTAGAATGATTATGGGGCGTTTGGCGCAAGAGGTTGGGGGTTAGGAGAGTCGGAGTTGTTCATGCTCTGTAATTCAGATCACCAGTGGCCATCTTGTCCACCATTTTGGATCCATATGACCTTGACCTCTAACCCCAAAAATAAAAAAAAATACAAAAACTTTCAAAAATGTATAAAGAAATTATATTAAAAATTATTAAAACATTAAAAAAAAAAAAAACTTAATTTTCCGGAGGTTTCCCACACCCCCTCCATCCATACTCATTCCACCAATTTGGTAGGTGCAGTCCACCATCTTGGTAGGCATCACAGCCACCGTCCGCCATTTTGATCGGTGCAATCCTCAATCTTGGTAGGTGGAGTCCGCCATATTGGTAAGCGTCACAGCCATTGTCCGCCATCGTGGTAGGTGCAGCCATCCGCCATTTTGGTAAGTGCAGTCCACCATATTGGTAGGTAAAGTCGTCCGCCATCTTGGATGGTGAAGTCATATTGGTAGGCGTCACTGCCACCATCCACCATCTTGTTTTATTGTTTGTAATTTGTTTATATATTACTGGAGTTTGTCTCTTACCTTCGTTCAACCGCCATCTTAGTTTTTTCGTCTGTCAATTGTTTTACATTGCTGGTTCTGTCCCCAGCACCGCACCCAGCAGACATCTGATCCCCTCCACTCACCCTTCCAATATATTTAATTGACCAATTGCCCTACCCCTAATTCTCATTGGCTAATTACCCACCCCTTCCAATATATTTAATTTCCCCACCAATGTTTCTCATTGCTAATCATTGAGGTGTTTTCGAAAACCTTCGTTCCCACCAATCGGTGGCGTACTTTACTCGCGAAGGCGAACTTTTTTTTCCCCTTAAAATATTTTTACAAGAAGCACCCTGAGCCCTCACGGGAAAGTAGTCATTTTTCTCGCTGTCGTTCCTTTTTGCTATTTCAAGAGGAAAGCCTAGTGACCATTTCGAAACTTGTAGCGTTTCGAACCCCTGTTAAATATACGATAGCCATTTTTTTAAGTGAAGAAGAATATAACAGCAACAGCATTGCAGAAGAAAATGGAGATTATATTCTTCAGCACCATATTGCCACGAGAGGCAACTTCGTCAATGCCGTATACTAGCACGAA
This sequence comes from Clitarchus hookeri, assembly GCA_002778355.1. Lineage (NCBI taxonomy): Eukaryota > Metazoa > Arthropoda > Insecta > Phasmatodea > Phasmatidae > Clitarchus > Clitarchus hookeri. The sequence continues at coordinate 450,204 of NQII01000661.1, forward strand.
TCCGCAACCATCAGGCAACCCGTACCAGCCCCAATCGNGCACCCTGAGCCCTCACGGGAAAGTAGTCATTTTTCTCGCTGTCGTTCCTTTTTGCTATTTCAAGAGGAAAGCCTGGTGACCATTTCGAAACTTGTAGCGTTTCGAACCCCTGTTAAATATACGATAGCCATTTTTTTAAGTGAAGAAGAATATAACAGCAACAGCATTGCAGAAGAAAATGGAAATTATATTCTTCAGCACCATATTGCTACGAGAGGCAACTTCGTCAATGCCGTATACTAGCACGAATCCGCAACCATCAGGCAACCCGTACCAGCCCCAATCGGCCAGAACGTCCTACAGATTCTTCTCTCCCAGCTTCGCAGAGAGCCCCATCAGCTCCGACTTCGAATACAGTGATATCGAAGAAGAAATGGAAGTGTCCATCAACGAATTTTCTCCATTTGGGCCAGAAGACGTGAGCAAGTACAGTGAACTGAATTGTGGATAACGACGAGTAAGTTTTCGAGATGCCTAAGGCGTTCTGCAAATTCAATTTTATGACGGTACAATACACTGGCTATGCTGCTACAATGGTTTCGAAGGCTATTATGTGCGGGACAAATTAACGTGCGAATGTAAAAACTGTTGCGTTTACAATTTATGCCCTAACTCTACGCTTCCTTGTTCGTTGGAGGAGATGGTAAAACAAAATCGTGATGTCCACGTATGCAAGGCAAGAATGTACGAAATTGTAGTGTACGAACTTTTCAAAGAAGTAGAAATAATTATGTGTGCAAATGGCAGGAGAAATGTGATGGACATAACCATATTGTGAAAAGGCAACGTTTCCGGGACTGGGCCTCCCCTGCACGTCTTTTACATGCGAAGGGCACCTAGGCTCGAGGCCGAGACCTTCCACCAAGTTTTCTCGCAACGGTGGAGCGCGTCCTGGTGATAAGTTCATTCCCGAGAAAAAATTCGCAAGTACATATCCTTTACTGCACGGCGTAACCTACGCGGACCAGCCGGCTATTACCGTAATTGTCGACCGGTGTGACGAAATTGGTCATTTCCTCATTGAAAGAAGCGTCTTAGATGGTAAGACTCTTAAATTATCAGTGCAAGATTGTGACAGTGACGAGTGTGCAGTTCATTTGTATCGTCCACAAACAAAATTTCCCACAAACATCGGAAATATGAAAAAATAAATTGTGGGTAAAAGACGTTCAAGCAAGTAGGCCTACGACAGGAAAAATTGCGAGTTTAATCATGAAATTAAAAATTATAAACTTTTTAAAGTATGCTCTGAACAATGTGATGGCGCTTGGCACAGTTTGGAGGTTACAACGCCACCGGACCCATGGCCAGAGGTGCTCGTGTGAGCGTGTGCATATGAGCTTTGCTTTGTCTTTAGAAAAACCCAGGTGATGAAAACCTCCCATGCCCCTAGTATTTTTTTAGTTGACGGAACACACACATGTTATAGTATAAAAAAAATTTTGACGTGCGTGATTAAAACTTTTGTGGAAAAAAGTATGTTTTTATGCTATGTGTAAAAAAATAATTATTATGTACTAATACATATCGATGTGTTTTATAATATCATAATTTGTTGTTGTTTACCAGTGTGGCGTTTTTTCAGTAAATATTTTTATCATGTNAGAAAAAAGTATGTTTTTATGCTATGTGTAAAAAAATAATTATTATGTACTAATACATATCGATGTGTTTTATAATCTCATAATTTGTTGTTGTTTACCAGTGTGGCATTTAAAATATTTTCTCCCACGTGTTTTGTAAATATAATGTATATATTTATATATTGCAAAATATTTTCTTCCATTTGANTAAAATATTTTCTCCCACGTGTTTTGTAAATATAATGTATATATTTATATATTGCAAAATATTTTCTTCCATTTGATGTGTAAACCCAATGTATTTATATATTGAATTAAATTTTCTTACAAGTTTTTTTTTTTTTTGGAATTATAATGTAAAATAAATAATTTTGTTGCAAGTATTTGTGTAATATTTTCATTCGTATTGAAGTCAATTTAAAATGACGAGCGTGTTTTTATTGCTGCTTCATGTAATCAATGTAGAGGAGAGAGACAGAGAGAGAGAGAGAGAGANAAAATGACGAGCGTGTTTTTATTGCTGCTTCATGTAATCAATGTAGAGGAGAGAGACAGAGAGAGAGAGAGAGAGACAGAAAGAGAGAGGGAGAGAGATAAACAGACAGAGGCTGGCGGCGTTCTTGTGCGACGTGTCAGAATGAAGGTCGTCACGCGATCACATCTCCTCCGTCAGCATACTTCCCTTACGTCTTCACACTCTCGAGTTTCACAAATTTTTTACAGTCATTAAAATCTTCTTCGAGGTCCATACGCATCGGGCACCTGTGTTCTGGGTTGATTTCCTCGCCGGGTATTGCTTGCCAGTAAATTTCTTGAAAGGGAGCATCTCCCACGGGTACATATTGCGAGTAGATAGCTTGCACGGGTACGTCGTCATCAACGGGGAGGGCGTCTTCAACGGTAACGTCGTCTTCGACGGGCGCAGACGTCGTGAGGGCTGTTCGGTGGGCCCTGCACCGACCCCTGCGTTGCGGCGTGTCGGGAACTGAGGTGGTGCAGCCCTCGAAACACTCCTTGTACGGGAGGCAGTCCCGTATGTCTTCGTCCTGCTGCAGGTAGGCCGGCAATACTTGAATATGGTCGAAATTTCGTAAGGTGCGTAGACCAGGAGAAATTCTTNGAATATGGTCGAAATTTCGTAAGGTGCGTAGACCAGGAGAAATTCTTTCGGCAGGCGCGGTAACTCGTCCCGTTTGTCCAAGACACTAAGCGAGAGCACCCTTCCAAATACCAAAATGGCCAAAAGGATTTTATGGCAGCTCGGACAAAACATTATAATTCCAAAAAAAATTTCTAAGAGCGAAAAAAAATACTGATTTCCCGAGGGGGCTCGGGGTGGGTCTTATAAAGAGTGTTTAAGGGGGAAAAAATAGTTCGCCCTCGCGATTAAAGTAGGCCACCGATTGGTCGGAACGAAGGTTTCTGAAAACACCCGAGTAATTAACCAATGTGAAACATTAGCAGAGCAATAAAATGTATGGGAAGGGGGTGGAGAGGAACCGACTAATTGGTCGAACGAAGGTTTCCGAAAACACCTTAGTAATTAGCAATGAGAAACATTGGCAGANTTCGGCAGGCGCGGTAACTCGTCCCGTTTGTCCAAGACACTAAGCGAGAGCACCCTTCCAAATACCAAAATGGCCGAAAGGATTTTATGGCAGCTCGGACAAAACATTATAATTCCAAAAAAGTTTAAAGAGCGAAAAAAAATACTGATTTCCCGAGGGGGCTCGGGGTGGGTCTTATAAAGAGTGTTTAAGGGGGAAAACATAGTTCGCCCTCGCGATTAAAGTAGGCCACCGATTGGTCGGAACGAAGGTTTCTGAAAACACCCGAGTAATTAACCAATGTGAAACATTAGCAGAGCAATAAAATGTATGGGAAGGGGGTAGAGAGGAACCGACTAATTGGTCGAACGAAGGTTTCCGAAAACACCTTAGTAATTAGCAATGAGAAACATTGGCAGAGCAATTAAATATATTGGAAGGGGTTGGGCAATTCGCCAATCAGAATCAGGGGTAGGGCAATTGGTCAATTAAATTTATTGGAAGGGGGAGTGGAGGGTGCCAGTCGTCTGCTGGGCGTTGTGCTGGGGACAGCACCAGCAATGTAAAACAAATTACCAACGAAAAAGCCAAGATGGCGGTCGAACGAAGGTGAGAGACATACTCCAGTAATATACATGTAACAAATAAAAAAAATGGTGGACGGTGACTGTGATGCCTACCAATATGGCGGACTGCACCAACCAAGATGGTGAACGGTTGTACTTACCAATATGGCAGACTGCACCGATCAAAACGGCGGATGACTGCATCTACCACGATGGCGGATGGTGGCTGTGACACTTACCAAGATGGCGGACTTCACCTACCAAGATGGTGGAATGAGTATGGTGTAGAGGGGTGTAGGTAACTTCCGGAAATTTAAGTTTTTTAATTTAATTTTTAAATTACATAAAAATATTTTTAATATAATTTTTTTATAAATTCTTTGGAATTTTTAAATATTTTTTAGAATTTTAGGGTCAAAGGCCAAGGTCACTTGAAATCCAAAATGGCTGTCAAAATGGCCGCCGGGAGATCAGAATGCCATCATGAACAGCTTCGACGCTCCAGCCCCTTGCACCAAAGTCCCCATAATCATTCTACTAATCACTTTATTAAAAATTGTATTATTTTTCAAATGTTATATTTTTGAAGAGAATTTATTTTCGAGTAACTATATAATTCTTACATCCATCGCAATAAAAATTACCGTATCCTATAAAAGGATTTGGTTTTCTTAAAAGTTGGTAAACAGGTGTAGCGATAGATGATATGACACGATTAAAGTTTTGTGGATGGCGCATGCACATACATCGTACGTGGGCGTTACTACACGTTATCTACACTACACTAATCGTTAGAACAGCACGTCTCATGTACCTACGCATGATATATTTCCAGGCGTCATTAATCAGCGATGTGCTCTAACGCATGAAACATTCATAAAAATATCGCAAGCGTATGATTCTACACGTTGTTATGTTACACAACAGAAAATTTCCCAATTGTGTGACATTCAGGAGTTATTTTAAACAAAAAAAAAAACATATAAAATATTATTTTAATATAACTGTCTACTGTTAGACCTCACAGTGAATTCAACATTTATTTCACGATTAATCTAACCAACACACTACCTCTAATACTGATGTGAACAATCAACTAACAGCCAACAAACTTATTATAAGAATTAATGGAGAAAAATTATAGGAAATTATAACGAAACAAACACAAATGGAGCAGCAACAACAAAACGTATTCTGGAGCATTTAGGTGGAAAATTTCTGAAGTGTTACATAATTTATGTAGTATTACATAGTATTATATATTAAACCTCTCTGAAAAACTGCTATAAATGTTTCTTTGCAATTTGTGTGACGCGTTAGAGCAAGGAGTACGTTGTTATATAAGTGAAATATCGTGATCTTACTGCAATATTTCAGATAAATGGCCAAAAAATCTGCGCGTTGTATGGGACAGAGCCAGAATGTAGTACAACTTTGTAATAATGGCTTATTATGTAAGAAGGTGGAGGGCCAAAAAGAAACTGAAGTCATATTCCAACACGAAAACATAGTGCGTGTGTGTATTAAGTCTCGGCTACACTTGGAAATATATTTATGAAAACTGCTTCATGTTGTTTCCAAACAGTTAAAAAACAAATTGTAAATTGTTTTCAAACAGATTCCAGACTATCTCAGACTATTTTCGAAACATAAATACATTTCACAAATACTATTTGTGCACCATGTTGTTTCTAGACTGCAGTTATTTTTTAGATATTTACCGATGAAGAAGCAGCTTTCGCTTGTGCTTTATATTTTGTTATTAACTATGTGGCAGCAATTCAATTTAAAGCATCTTGATTTTTATTTCGCCTTTTATGTTCGGAATCTGGTCGAGAATGAAACTACTCAAAGAGCTTCACTTTGTTAACAAGTGCTCGCTCACTTATTTTAATATNTCGGAATCTGGTCGAGAATGAAACTACTCAAAGAGCTTCACTTTGTTAACAAGTGCTCGCTCACTTATTTTAATACAATGCTTACACACACACACACACTGATATGACCACGCTTGACAGTTGAGGAACCCGAACTGGCTGAAGTCCAAAAAATGTCTTGTTTCCCCCACCTAACTGCCGAACGCTTCGAGACACGCCGAAGTTGTTGAATATTTTCTATTCAGTTGGAAAACAAGAAACATTGTTTCTTTCTCCAGATAAAGCCGGATTTGTGNTCGGAATCTGGTCGAGAATGAAACTACTCAAAGAGCTTCACTTTGTTAACAAGTGCTCGCTCACTTATTTTAATATAATGCTTACACACACACACACTGATATGACCACGCTTGACAGTTGAGGAACCCGAACTGGCTGAAGCCCAAATAATGTCTTGTTTCCCCCACCTAACTGCCGAACGCTTCGAGACACGCGGNCCTAACTGCCGAACGCTTCGAGACACGCCGAAGTTGTTGAATATTTTCTATTCAGTTGGAAAACAAGAAACATTGTTTCTTTCTCCAGATAAAGCCGGATTTGTGTCCTATTTGTTTCTCGTTTAGTTGAAAATCGTTTCCGAGCTGTTTGCAAAAAATCTAAAAGATATATAGGAAACTCAAGAAACTTTTTGTAAACTGTTTCGAAACATGTTTCCAAGCGTGTACGAGGCTTTAGCAAGCACGAGTAAGCGAAGTATAATACGAGAATCGTGTCAGTCTCTTGTCGAAACATGTTTTACCACCGAGTGTGCAACACTTGCTGAGTAGGGGTCGCGGTGGCTGGTAGGCTAGCCTGATCGCCTCCCACCAAGGCGAACCGGGTTCAATCCCCGGCCTGGTCACTCCCGGATTTTCGCAAGTCCCGCTGGTCGGCGGGTTTTTTTTCGTGGATCTCCCGCTTCCCCCGTCCTTGCATTCCGGCGCTGCTCCATCCTCACCTCGCTTCGCCCTCATCGGCTCTCGAGAACTCGCCGTTAAGAGCCACCCAAACTTCTCAACTCAACTTGCCGAGTTGGACACTTACCGAATTGACGGCGGTTATGGACACGGGGTCGGCTGGACAGGCGTCTGGGTCGTAGCCGAGCGAGCCTATCGACTTGTTCCGCGGGATCACCATCTCCGTGATGGCGACCGACAAGCATATCCTCATGGTGTAGGCGTTGGCTATGGCCAGGAACCCCATGATGGCGAACACGTATCGCTGGGGCAGACACACTGGAACAGAACACAAGACACGTATCACCCGATGGCGTGAAGCTTGCGGCAAGTCTNCGAACACGTATCGCTGGGGCAGACACACTGGAACAGAACACAAGACACGTGTCACCCGATGGCGTGAAGCTTGCGGTAAGTTTGTCACATCATGTATGGGTTCGAGACCAAGTTTCTCAACGACTGGCAAGTGTAGGCTGTTCACAGTAAAGTTAGCACTTTTGAAATCAACCTTTGAAAAATGTCGCTGCCCTTACCTCCATGTATGTTAAGGGGCACAGTGACTGGCGTGTGCGCAGTAAGGTTGGAAACGGTGGAGGTAAAGTAGTTCCACGTCTTAATATTTAATTAAATGTTTTAGATAAAAATGCGTGATTTTTTAAATAATTTTATTTTGCTTTCTATTTTGTTTTAATGCAGGTGCGTGTAAAATTAGAGAATTGGTGAAATGTATACTTTTATAATAATTTCAGAATTTCACTTGACACGACGCATGAATAAAGTGACAAGGTCCGTGATAATATTAATTTTTACATATGGCGGAAGAATACACAACGCGCATACAAGTAGATCTTAACCAAGGCTTTAGAAAGTGCTCAGTTTACCGTGAACAGCTCTTTACTTGATAATCACAATATTAATTTATGCTCGCGGCTTGCAGAAATTTTTGCTAATCAAGGTTGCTGCAAGTTTTACATGTGGAAACTGATTAGCTTGGTTCAAGCTTGATTAAAATTCTGCTTTGCCCAATCTAATTAGACTTGTCTTCTCATGAACACATGCAGGCAGCTACCTAAAGAAAGCTGCAAGCGTGTACATAGAATATTGAAGTATATAGTGTACGAAAATAATTTCGCAAAAATCAGGTGTTCTTTGCGAGTGGGTGAAAGTCTCTGGCTTTAAAGCTGAAAGTCTTCGGCTTTAAATCTCCAGATAACAAGATTCAGTGATTTAATTTTTGAGCTCTTACACTCTAAATCTGAAATAATGAAAATGGGGCCAAAAATAAGTGAATACCAGTGAAAATAGCTCCATTGGTAATCAGTGACAGATAAATGATATTTATGAAGTATGAATTTTACTGATTGTTAAGTAGTTATCGCTAAATGTCGATAATTACACTACCATAAGTCACGGAATCCCAGTTCATTTGATTGATTCGCTATGCGGTCGTACCGTATCAACTGCCTTTCAGTTTTCAATGAGTGAGATTTCACTTACTGATATTACTGATCCGGACTTAGAGTGGAGTTTTGTAAATTTGTAGTATGCCTACGATAAACTGAGCACTTTTGAAAGCCCTACTTAAGATCTACTTGTATTCTCAAAGTGTATTCTTGTACCATATGCGAAATTAACGTTACAGGGAGCCTGATCACTTTATTCATGCGTTGGTTGAGTGAAACTGCAAAATTATTAGAAAAATAGCAATTTAAAATTTTCTAATTCAAATAATTAGGTNGTGCGCAGTAAGGTTGGAAACGGTGGAGGTAAAGTAGTTCCACGTCTTAATATTTAATTAAATGTTTTAGATAAACATGCGTGATTTTTTTCAATAATTTTATGTTGCTTTCTGTTTTGTTTTAATGCAGGTGCGTGTAAAATTAGAGAATTGGTGAAATGTATACTTTTATAATAATTTCAGAATTTCACTTGACACGACGCATGAATAAAGTGACAAGGTCCGTGATAATATTAACTTTTACATATGGCGGAAGAATACACAACGCGCATACAAGTAGATCTTAACCAAGGCTTTAGAAAGTGCTCAGTTTACCGTGAACAGCTCTTTACTTGATAATCACAATATTAATTTATGCTCGCGGCTTGCAGAAATTTTTGCTAATCAAGGTTGCTGCAAGTTTTACATGTGGAAACTGATTAGCTTGGTTCAAGCTTGATTAAAATTCTGCTTTGCCCAATCTAATTAGACTTGTCTTCTCATGAACACATGCAGGCAGCTACCTAAGGAAAGCTGCAAGCGTGTACATAGAATATTGAAGTATATAGTGTACGAAAATAATTTCGCAAAAATCAGGTGTTCTTTGCGAGTGGGTGAAAGTCTCTGGCTTTAAAGCTGAAAGTCTTCGGCTTTAAATCTCCAGATAACAAGATTCAGTGATTTAATTTTTGAGCTCTTACACTCTAAATCTGAAATAATGAAAATGGGACCAAAAATAAGTGAATACCAGTGAAAATAGCTCCATTGGTAATCAGTGACAGATAAATGGTATTTATGAAGTATGAATTTTACTGATTGTTAAGTAGTTATCGCTAAATGTCAAGAATTACACTACCATAAGTCACTGAATCCCAGTTAATTTGATTGATTCGCTATGCGGTCGTACCGTATCAACTGACTTTCAGTTTTAAATGAGTGAGATTTCACTTACTGATATTACTGATCCGGACTTAGAGTGGAGTTTTGTAAATTTGTAGTATGCCTACGATAAATTGAGCACTTTTGAAAGCCCTACTTAAGATCTACTTGTATTCTCAAAGTGTATTCTTGTACCATATGCGAAATTAACGTTACAGGGAGCCTGATCACTTTATACATGCGTTGGTTGAGTGAAACTGCAAAATTATTAGAAAAATAGCAATTTAAAATTTTCTAATTCAAATAATTAGGTNCATGCGTTGGTTGAGTGAAACTGCAAAATTATTAGAAAAATAGCAATTTAAAATTTTCTAATTCAAATAATTAGGTGCATGAAATAAAAAAGAAATCAAAATAAATTATTTTGTATTCAAATATGATTCCCTAACGCTTTTAATTCAAAGTTAAGATATTGAACTACTTTCCCTCCATCGTTGCCAACTTTACAGGGCGTATGCCTGTTAAACCATTCAGACCCAGTGTACACAACTGTGTACATTACGCACGCATCGGTAATTTTTGGTCTGTACTACACACTGCGAAACACAATGACCAATGATCTTACATGTGGGTAAATGATTCGCAAACTCTCTCACCGCAGAAGGTCGTAATTGGTTCATGTAACTGTAGACGAAAATATAGTTCACAGCTCATTGGCTGCGACAACGAAACAAGTGTTGTGTCGACTAAGTACAGCACGCATCATAAAATGTTTTGCTTGCAACAAATCAAACCGTTCATTATAGTGGGTCTGAAAGGGTTAAAAAACACACACATATACGATATATATATATATATATTACACACACATACGTGTATACATATATATATATATACACACACAAACGTAGTGGCAGTGATATCTTTCAAAGGCTAATTTTAAAAGTGTTCAATTAACTATGAACAGCCTGTAAACGAAAGAAAAAAATTGTGTCTGTTACCATATAAAACTAAATATTTATATTTGAATGGAGAGAAAAACACGAGACTAGCCCAAAAAATCATACCAAAATCATGTGCCTATATATGGGCAATGGTGAGAGTTCAGGCCACGCCCACGGCTCTCTAAGGCTGAGCTTTCGGTTTGTGTGTCGATCGTGGCACCGTGATCGGCACGTGACTTGGTGGCGGCATTCCCGCCAAGACGTCACCTATCACGTAAATCACCCGCCGTCCGCGAACTTCAAGGCCGCAGGGCTCTCGAGAATGAGGGCTTTCATCACCTAGACAGTTCTGTACGCCGAGAGCAGCATTTCGCTTTGTAGACGCAAATCCTTGGACCAGGAGCTTGCCTGGTGAGGGAGGTGCTCGACCCTTTCATGCCCAGTGTAGACAATTATCTACACGTTGCACGTAAAGGTTATTTTTGGCCGGCACTGTGCTCTGTGACGCTCAGCGTCCAGTGAACTTCGTGTGGGCAAGTGGTTCGTAAACTGTGCTACTGCTCTGCGTTATGCTCACTGAACGAAAGAAGTTCTTTGTCATCTTATACACATCACATCAACCAACTTCTTATTCGCAAGGCCCGAAACCGTACATTAATGTGGGAAATGGAAGGTCCTAGCCGTCCCTCAGTGGAAATTTTTTTAAATAACGTTTTATTTTCTATATTGCTAGAACGGACTACATTTACATAAACATGAATGACTGTGTGAACATTAATACGGTATATGTATTTCTCTTAATTCTTAGCTTGTGAACGAAGAATATTTGCCAAACCATTAGTGTGGATATTCTACTCAGTTACACCCCCTTCCCCGAGAAATTAAATTCTGGTCACGGCCTTGTTAGAAGATTATCTCGCATCTAACTTTCCATATGTAGTTCCAATTAATACTTTCCAATAATGCAAAAATGCTGTATGCCAGCCCCGAAACAGAATTTTTATGTTTATTAATACGCATATTATATAAATTCCCTTGACTCGCCCTTCTCGTTTATGAGAGAATTTAGCTGCACCATGTCCGTCCGAAGGTGAATGATTGTATTACTCCACTTGTTGGAGCGTTTGGGAAATATTGACTGGTTCGTCGACCGCCGTCACATGCATAGAAATCAGGTAGGTGGGTTTCCCTCTCCCGTTACAATAATATCAAAATACAGGAACAAATTGAATCACGTGTTCGCGGATTATTGTGTTATTGTCAGGCGTTAAAAGGAAACAACAGAACACTTCGCAAAAACCACGTCGTGAACCTCCTGTTCGACTAGTCGTTTTGAGACTTTTGTAGACAACAAAGTTTGGGGATTGCACGGCTTATCTGTGCTCAGAAACGCTAGTAACGACGGATCTTCTGATCATAGTGCGCTTCTGACAACTTGGTTACCTTCAAGATGCTCATAAATATGAGCCATGGCAAGGGAAGGACACGAAACATCACCACTCTCCTCAAACCCTATTGGATGTGCTCCCTCGCCATACGAGAGACTACATGTTTGAAAATGATACTGTAATCTACATTGGAATATTCTGAACAGCGAGCCATATTTAAAAGGAGTTCTAATGGCCGCGAGTGAGTGAAGAGATTTGGGAGGCTGTTAACATCGAGGTCTTGAGAGCCGATGAAGATGAAGTTAGGGGAGAATTGAGCAGCGCCGGAATGCAAGGGCGGGGGAAACGGGAGATCGCCGAGAACGCCCGCCGACCAGCGGCATCATCCGGCGCGATTCCCACATACGAAAATCCGGTCGGAA
>NQII01000661.1:462176-485544 GCA_002778355.1 Clitarchus hookeri
GGGGTCGCCGCGGCCCTTTGAATGGCACGAGACAAAGTTCTCTGCTCAACTTGTCCTGAGTCTCGACAATGACTGCGGGACACAGAGTTATGTGGTGTTTGAACTTGCGAGGGGGGAAGCCCATCAAGATACATGTCACCACTGCTAAACATCAACATGTTTACCGACGTCGTTCGACTGTTAATGATCGACATTTTTTGCCGCTCATGCCATTATGTAAATTGCAACGGCGGTGCCCTATCGATTATCTCACTCGTTGAAATATTCCGGTCGTGTTGCCAGTGGCATCAGATACAACAAAAATTTAATCTCGCAGTACCATTTTCTCTGTACACAAGAACTTTGCACCTGATATCTCAAGACGTCCTTGAAGGCAAAAATGGGCGCTGGCAAATTTTGGAAGCATGGTGGCTACGTCACTAGGCCTTCTAAGTCCTTTCCATAGAGTTTCTTTCTTCCCGGAACTACACCATACTTCCTCCTCAGTCACCTTTGCTCCACCAAAGTGGAGTATGTTCACCTAGGAAAGAACATTAAAAGTGGCATGGCTGACCTTGCAAACACAGCGCGATGAATTATTGCAACTAATGTCTGTTGCGGGTTTCAACTTTTCCTCCATTCCACACGTTCAAAACCAGGATGATTTTAAATCGAATGTCGTGTATTAGAAGTTCTCGGTCGCCAGATTTGCTCCTAACTTAGTTGTTTAATCGAAATACACTATTGTTATGATAATTAACCATATTTTGGAAACATAAAAACTGATATTTCTCTACGTGAGTGACGTATTGAGAATTAAATATATAACTATTAACATATGATTTATTCCGTCTGCATAGGGAATAAACATGAATCTTACACCTATGGGTTTAGTTTTCAGAATAAATTTGGTACTCGCGCAATTTTTTCTGTTACGTCATGGATACGTCTCGTGTTATTAAGCAAAACGTATTCGCAGCAGATTCTATGAATATGGAAAAATTACGTAATCTCACAACAGTGCATAAGAGGAAAAATCGTATGTCCAATTTTTGACAGCTATGTTGATATGATTCGGAATACTTGCAAAATATACGTACACTTTAATTATGAATGCAGATCGTGAAAAATTGTTCAAATACATGAAATGATTACGAGCGAATAAAAATACATTAAAAGAATTTCCGTTCATCAGTTTTGCATAACTAAGATTTTGCAAAAATATTAAAATGTCAAACCTGTGAATTTTGTGAAGTCAATTATATTATTTTGCTCTATTTTGGTAGGCAGGGCTAATTTTGTAACATCGGCTTTCGGACTTTCTTGACAGCTTAATTCGTAAGACAATAGAAACACATAAGTCAGACATATGGTTATAGGACCGGAGATACAAGTAACAGAAATATAATATACTTAGTCTATTCACGGTTTCTTCAAACATTTAGAATAAAATATTTGAAAAATGACCCCATGTGTGGCGTGTTTGGTTGTTTTCTAATTATATAATGTGCCACAAGCGTTTTATAACTCTGTTAAAATAAAAGTTATTTGTGCTTTGATAAGATTGAACTTATACTTATATTTCATACGTAAATTATAATATTTAAATTATAATTAATATTGTGAATAAAACAGATAGAAAACAGGCGTGTTGGTAATGCCTAGAATAAATAGTTCTTACGAAAAATATAATTAAATTAAGTGAGCATGAATGCGGTACAAGGTTCCTCTGCTGTAATTTTCTAGACTAGGTGAAGCTTCGTTCGCATACGGCGGATTAATATCCTGGGAGCATAACTTTAGCAGGGCTTCAGAAAAGTTGGAAGTAACCGTGAATGGACTATAACGAAGGAAAACTCACATAAATGCACGAAAGGAGTAACATTTTACTGAATATGGTAATGATTCATTAATTTATCTCAACGCCATGGTTACCCTGAAATAAGTAGCCAATGAGTTCGTGCACGTTGTGATGCGTGGCTGCCTACACTCGAGGAGCCAGTCAGTCCACAGACTGTAGTAGTGTAACCGAAAACAGGCGTAACAACACGTACTAACTGTCACGGCACTACGTCTATAGAGAATACGAAAATATCGTTTTTTAATGTAGTTGCTATTGTTATGTTTCACAAAAATATGGACGTATCAGTCTCATCAGTTCGTAAAAAAGTTTACGTGGCGAATAACTGATTTTTTGTGGGGTTTTTTAAAGACCCCGCTTTTCCCGTATTGGTATGTGGATCGTGTAAACTTACTTCTAAAACCGGCACACGTCCCATGGCTAACTCGAGATTCAGGCCTGAAACCACGGTTTTCCGAATGTAACGGGACAATGACCTTGGCCAGCTGTCTATCAGGTAGATATTTGCGGAATCGTTATTGACACTTGTGCCGGAGCCATGGGCGGTTGGCGATTTTAACGCCTCGTTATGGGACATCGGTGTTAAGATGTGACAACATTTATCTGGAAGTAATATGGGCGAGCCACGCAAATTGGAAGAACGTGTTTCCCTTAAAGACTGATGCAAGTCTCTCTGTGGGTATTTCTATGCCTTCCCTTTTTTTTATTCCTCTTCTCTGGCATATTTCCGTCAAAACCAGGTATCTCAATAATAAATAAAATTATGAAGAAAATTCCAACAGCAAAATTTGTTCTAAACACTTTTACTTTACAAAACCGCAGGGAGTGGTAGGTGGGTAAAATTTTAACGTAGTGAAATTGTGTTGACAAGTGTGTATTCATAAACGTTTCTAAAAATTTGAATTAAGTGCCACACGTTAGATATTAGAATACTTTGTATTTGTATGTTTGCTGTAAAAAATTGTCTTTTTCGGCTTTCACCCTGCCATGTTAGGTTTAAAATTGATAAAATTAATTAATTAATTAATCAATCACAGGCGTTTCCAAAGTCAACACTGACCTGACGAAAATCAAGGAATAAAAACAGTACTTTCTTTGTAAAGTCTGTTATGTGTTAGCTACAGCCTTGAAAGAAATTCTAGTCGCATTAAGTGACCGAGCGAAGTGTAATAAGCTTTCATCGGCTATAAATTCGAGCGGTCTGTGCTCTTAACTTTGCAAATTATTATACACTACGTTCGTGTGTTTATTTTCATTCATGCGCTCATAATTTTATCGGGTAAATTACTATAATTCCTATACTGAAAACGTTTCCCGTATATCTCAACAAATGATCACTTTACAAAAACCACCCCGACAACATTTCCAATTCCTCGTTGTGTGGGAATGACATATTTCCGATAAATTGTCTGTATTTCATGGATGCCAAATTTGGTGGACTTAATTTTTTATGTTTCCGTGTCAGCTAAGTTTGTGTCCTCTTTTATAATCCTTCTTTCCATTTGGCTTTTGAAGTTGCCTTTCTGAGTGCCTGTTTGTGTGTGTGTGTGTGTGTGTGTGTGTGTATGTGTGAATGTGTCCCCCATTTATAAACTTTTGAAGCCATGGATCAATTTTCAACAAGGTAATGCGCTTGTAGAACTTAGTAAGGACAGTCAACGTTTATATTTTAAGGCCTCATTGAGATCATTTATTTCAAATCTAATCATTTTAAAAATACTGGACTCCTTTATTTGATGTCAAACAGATGCCCGGAGTGTGTTTTTGAACTGGGTTCGTTTCATCAGCTTCAGCAAGTAGTGTTTCACTTGAGCCTCTTTTTTTTTTCACTGGTGACGATTGCTGAATCCTCACCAGGTATGTCTTGTTGCATGAATAATTTAAAAGGCTTTAAAAAAGATTGACGGATAATTAGAACCAATTACCAGCACTAAATTCAGTAACTAGTATTCTTAGTCCGTCATTTCGGAGGAGAAATCTACCTGAAGGATAAATCTTACAGGACTTCATATTTCAGGAACTATTCAACCAATTCCTCGACTTCACACACCAGTAGTGGCACGGTGATAAACGTAAATTGATTTATTATGAAATATATCAGACACTTTTTTCAAAACGGCTGCTTTGTAAATATTTTAATTTGTTATGAATATCTGCGAAATTAGAATACTTTTTCAGTCAAACTTAGTATAATTTCCATATTTACTGCGAGCATTATAGATACTGTTTTTCAACCCCTTTTGACAACCACTTTGAAAAATAATGCTACCAACATAGACAAGGGTTTTATTCAATATCTCAATGACTTCCGAAACTTATCCCAGGGAAATTATGACTGTCCTCTTTATTTGAAAAAAAAATAATATTACATTTGCTTTTAAAATTGTGACGTTATCATACGTAGCAATAAACGTCATATCTGTGGAGCCCTTACACCGATTTCAACTCTACTTGATTTACTAATACTACCTATTGTGTGCACGAAATAAAGTAATTGATATCGTCTTTGGACCATATTTAGCAGGAAGTGTTTTCTGAAAAAAAATATATTTTTAGTTACTTTTTGTTTGAGCAGTATTGAGTAATGCAGTACTAAAGAAGGCCGCCAAAACACGTCAGATGTCAAAATGACGGCTTTATTTTATAATGTTGTAGAACATTAAATTAATGTAAACCAAAATTGGTTTACTGAATGTCGTGCTGAGTGCTTTAATTCATTGAGCAATAGCTTCAACTACCCTAAACTTTGGAGGGTAGCTCCTCGTAAAAGTGTACCTGTTTGCCTCCTCAGAAAATACCCTTCAGAAATTCCCCTTACTGATCGACTTTTAGTAACACACGTACTATTATCTAAGCTTTCGAGAAAATCACCCAACTTGTTAAACGTGTAGAAGAAGACGCTCAAGAAAGCAGGATAGTTAGTTATGTTGATATCTTCTTTCTGAAGCAATCACAAGGGTCTTGTAATATCTATCCTTAAGATTACAAAAACTTTATTTAGTCGGGGAAAAAATTCTTTTCACTTCAGTTTCTGCCTTAATTAAAACTTTTTTAAAGGGTTACATCTGAGAGAATTTCTCCAGTTTTATGATAACTTAACTACTTACTCGAACAGACTTCGTTCTTTAGAGATGAGGTCAAAAAAGAGGTAAGCAGATAAAATTAAAAATCCTGCTTTTGCTGTTGATATGTTTAGAAAGAGACAGATACTAATATCACAGACTTTGGCGTCCCAGTTTTTTCAAAATCTGAGTTTAATTGGTTAATACGTGTGTATATTTGTGTGTATGTCTACGTATACTGTTCTTACTAAGTTCAACTTTACTTAGCGTAGCGAGTAACACTTACGGCTATAGTAGAATGTGCTTAGTATATATTCTCATTACAGTAATTACAAATTTTCCTTCCTGTAAAAATTTTACGCCAGAATAATAACTACTTTTATTCGTTACATGGATTTGCATGTATGACGTCAAACGCGTGCGTAGTTTTGCTAGTAGCGTTCCTGTAATTTAACTTTATCCAATTTTAAACACGAGGCCATATGGAGCTAATCTTCTTCATGTTTAACTTTTCAACAATAGAACAATTATGTCGATCGTAAAGATGAATGTCAAAAAAAAATGCGCGCGCTTCGTATTGTCCCTTAATCTCTTAAATATTGTGGGTTAATCCATTTATACACACAGCTCAATTACTGCTGTAATAAGCTTTAGATAACCGTTATCACATTACATACTGTTTTCAAAGTAGGCCTATGTAGGCTGCTTCTTCAACGGTACGTTTCTCAGTCTCAGAAACTGATTATAGTTCATTCACGGTTTCTTCCCACTTTTTAAATCAAACCTCTGAAAAATTACCCGACATATAACGTGTTTGGTTGTTTTCTAATCAAGGCATGTGTCACAAGGGTTTTATACGTGTGTTACACAACATAATATAAACGCGCCTCACTTCTGGTTAAATAGAAATTTTATTTATATTTGACCTATAAAGTATAATATTTAATTTATGATTAATTTTAATAAAACAGTGAAAAAAATGCGCGTGTTGGTAACGCCTAGTAAGAAATAGTTCTTACGAAAAATATTATTACAGTGAGTGCGCGTGAATTCACTAGGCTGTCCCTTCGGTGCAATTTTCTAGACTTGGTTTTGCATAAGGCGGATGAATATGCTGCAAGTAGAACCTTAGCAGGGCTTCAGAATATTTGGAAGTAACCTTGAATGGGCTGTAATAGCTATGCTTCATGAGGTCATATCTGTCACAGTTTACCTAAGGTCATTGCTTTTTCTCTCGGACGGACCTTAAGGAAAATACGCTCGATGTTGACAATGCTAAGGCGATCAGTTTTAACTGAAGAGCTCGGTTTCGATTCCACGACGGGCCGAAACTTTCAAGCTTCTGTTAAATGACGGATTAGGTCAGCCTAATTTGACGCCAGGATTGGCAAATCAAGGAATAACTTTGGAGTTGGTAACGGGACACTATTATATTAATTCAAAATGGTTTCTGTGCAGAGCTTTACTCTTGAAATATTAAGAAATGTTCAATGTATTTGTTTAGAAACCAAAGATTCCACAAGTGAGCAAAAAATCTTACGTGAACCATTATTCGTTACATTACAACGTCTTTTAGACGGTAGGTTTCGTTTATTTTTGCAGTGAGCACTCCGAGCAGTTGATGAAATACGCAGTTGTAGTGAGGCACCGATTGTCATAGGATTTAGCCACCATTCCTATTTTTATACGGGAGTAGGTTAATATCGGCTCCACAAATATTTTTTTCTACTTTTCTTTCCTCTCTTCTAAGTGAAATCAGGAAAAGAAAACAATAATTATCTCAATTCCAAGCGAAGTATGTGCACAGAATGTCCATAAGTTAAGTATATATTTTGTTGAAATAGGGCAGATAGGGGCGCTGTGAGCATGGCAATGCATTGTAAGTGCAATTGTTTGCCGGAGTTCATGTGATGACATTGACAACAGCTAAACACTTGTTTGGTTGTTAGAGGTGACTGACCTTGCGTGATGTTCGGCATAGAAGAGAGGGTAACCATTGCATTGTGGTGGCTGGAAGGGTTGTCGTATGGCACCACTCGGACGAGGTGTCAACGCAGATTCCATAAAACTGGACCCACCGATAAAACAATCCAAAAGTCGGCTAGCGAGTTAAAGCCCCGGGACGGTGGCAACGGCATCCGGACGAGGACGTTCATTTGGCACTAGAAGTGAACATACCGCGCACGACAGTGCATGAGGTGTCGCGATTTGCGCTGAAGAAGAAGCCGCGCCGTCCGCGAGCTCGGCATAACTCACACGACGAGGACTTTCAGCAAGATGGTGCACCATGCCATCATGCACTTGATGTCGGCGCGTTTATGACTGCTGAGTTTCCTGGGGACCCAGTGTGAAGCCCCAGCAATTGGCTGTGCTGATCGTGGGTCGGACTCTGGGTGGCAGTGGTTGAATCCTCCTGCTGGGAGGAGGCCTGGTGGTGGGTATTTGCCTGAAGGGCTGCTCCTGTAGGGGCAAGCAGGTGTGCTCTGATGTCGGCATTAGCTGCCTTTGGAAAGCGGTGTGTCGTCGGCCTCGGGTAGTAGTTTCGAAAGGTTAGTGCTCGCTAAAGAAGGGCAGTTGGTCTGGTCCGCCTAGTGAGAGGACTCGTTTACGAAGCGCGTTCGTAGAGGTTGGTTAGGCTTCGGACCAGTCAAGGTGGCGCTTGCAGATTCAACTCTGTACTATGCTGTTGACAGGTGAGGTGGTGACCGCGTCCACCCACCGCGATTGGAAGGAGCGTAATATCTTTCTATTGATTGCATTTAACTGCAGTCAATTAAAAAACTCGGTGTGATGCTTTACAACCATAATGTTTTCTGAATTAAAGCAAAGGAACTGGACGGTGAACACAGCAACATCATAAGAACTGACTGAAGTGACAAATATAATGCCTGAAGTGGCTTTATGACCTGGATTGCAATACATGCATGAGCTGTGCGCACCAAATATTGCTCTGGAATTTCTCTCCTGTAATACCCAAGGGATCAGGCGCAGGAGGGCCAGACTGTGGTCACACGCTGTACAAGGTATTCAGAGAACATGCTGAGTTTCTTGGCAGATGGATTGTGCGTGTGAGACACCTGTGCAGTGGGTGGCATGTTCCTTTGACGTCACACCCGTGGACTTTACCTTGTAGAGATTTATCGAATGACGCGTGTTCAGCCGACGCATCATCACTTTGGCGGAGCTCTGGGGCCGCATTATGCAGGCTGCTGCTGCTGCCGTAACACCAGCAATGATCCGGAAAGTCTTTCGCGTTACTGCCAACAGATGGGAGATTTGTCGGGATGTAAGTGGTGCACACGTTGAAAGTTATGTCTAACAAATCTCTACCATTACAATATTTACCTGCACAACCGCTCTTTCGACAAATCGATACTTAATTTATGGCAATCCTGTACATTGAGTTCACAGGGATGTGCAAAAAGCGACACGTTCTTCAAATGATAAAATTGACCTTTTTATTGTCTTCTAAGACTTTTGTAAAAATTATTTCTGTTTTCTTATTGTGTCACTTAGTGTTAAATAACAATTTTTTTCATAAATTTTAATGTTTAACATTTTTTTTCATTTTCTGTTTTTTCGATGATGTACTTACATACAAAGGAAAACAGTTTTTGTTTTATGCTGAACTAAATTTTGTTCTAATTCACAGTTTACAACAGAGATTACAAAAGTGCGATCTATGTAGTATTTAATATTAACATGAAGTTTATTTAAATTAGCAAGGAAGAAATCAGCTATGACTTATTCGAAATTTCTATCTCATCTCCCCCCCCCCCACACCATTTAGGATTTTAGGGTAATATCTTACCAGTAATAGCTTGGTTTGTCTGCAGGCAATATTCGTAAGTAAAAGGGATTAGAAACAATTTTCATTTTTTAAATTCTTTATTTTATTTTAAGTCGCACAGAAAAAAAGTTCTTAAATTAAAAGCACGTTCAGGAAACTCTGTTTGGCTTAAACTTAAAAGAAATATAAAAAGAAAAAATGTAGGCTTTCGGATTTCTAATAAAATCTAGCTGAATTGATAATATTATTTTTGAGAGCTTAACGTTTGATGTATATCACCTACAAAAATTTCACGAAAATCCGGAATTGTGGTATAATGCTAAGCGGCTCTCCTTACGTATTGTTTGCTTTTAATTTGTGAGTTCCTCGCAAATAAAATAGAGCCAAAATTGACTTCTGTCATTTTATTGCGGATAGAAATCACTTTATAATTGACACGAAAAAATATTTAAATATCAAAACTCACATTGAAGCCTTTGTCTCAACACACACACACACACACACACGCGCGCGCGCGCGCGTATGTGGAACAGTCAGTCCCAAAATATAAAATAATTCAGACATAGCATCCGGATTTGCATGGACCATGGAACATTTATGTAACGCAGCTCAGCGACAAAGATGCTACCTGAAGGCCTTCACAGATTAGAAACATCAAATACTGGTAAATTACGTGAGATAAGCTGCAGAAATGCAAAGTTGCGGAGGTTGTAAAATACATGTTTGCTTTTACTGGTATCACGTCTGTTCCATTATGTACAGTCACTTCCCAGTTTTCTGACTTGCAGTATTTGAGTCTCGCCATTCAATACTATTCCTTTAATAGACTGAAAATATTATTTTGACAGATTGCTGAATGATATATTGAACAGCATAGCAGTATAGTCTGTTCACGGTAAAGTGAGCCCTTTTCAAGGCCGTACTTAAAAGTTCCTTTCAGCTTATTTGTATCCTTTCTCCAGTTGTCAAAATTCTTAACTCCCGACGACCATCGTGTTGGAACTGCAATGGACACGGGTGCGGATGATAGGCTTACGGGAGGAAATTAATTTTTCTTAAAAATCACTAAGCGAAGCGGAGCATCGGTAACTCACTGGTCCGGCCATCCTGGACCGGTGTCCGTGGTTTTCCTAAATCACTCCAGGCGAATGCTGGGATGGGTCCCTAACAAAGGCCATGGCCGCCTCCTTCTCATTCCTTCCCCAATCCTCCTTCTCTGAGCAACTTGCTCCATCTCTAATGACCTCGCTGTCGACGAGACGTTAGGCACAACTACCTACCTTTCCTAAAAATTAAAATATTATTTAATTCGGCAGTATTAATACATGTATCAAATCACTTTCAAAAACAGTGTAATTGTTATTGCGTATGAAGTAGACACAACCTGCCTCTCGGAGGCCGACGATGCAGCCTCTCTCAGACTCATCCATCTGGGCAAAGGCTCGTCGAATGCGTCGCCGGGGCATGCTGCAGGTTCGCTGAACGTGGCTCTGTGGCTCACACTGCTACTAAGGCCTTATTCGGTGTCTTGCAGAAATGAATGATGGAGGGACATTATCCCCCCCCCCCTGGTAGCAAGCAAACCGCATTGAACGCAAATAGGACACATGTCGGGCTATGGCGATACTGTGCGGCAACAGTCGCTGTACTCGCGTGATTCCTTCATGGTGATCATGTTTTTTTTTTTTAAATGAGTATTTTGAAATGTCTGAAATGCCGAATCCTTGTATAAGTTCGCTTTCTTTTTCGCCCATCTAAACGATGAAAAAAAAAATTCTGTTAGAGAAACTTCGTACGTGCTCGGCACGGAATCAATTCACTTAGTAGAAAAGAAAACAATTGTGACGAAACTCCCATACCAGGAGACATTTTACTTTCCAAACTTTCTGAGATTAGAATTGCGATGTCGTGTTTAGGAACTATAACATTTCTTTATTTCCTAATTCCCGAATTATTACTTTGTTTAACAAGTGTTCAGATATTCGTATGAACTGTTACAAAGACGAAATAACACAAGGAATATGAAATTATACAATAGCAGAAAAAAATCTTGTATTATTACCAGCTCAAATACACAGGTTGTTTTGTTGTATTGTATTGCATGCTATACATGGGTGGGAGTGGGAGTGCACTAACAAACATAATGGCCGAGTCAGCTTAATTGTCTTCTAAGGCTATAGGGTTTCCCTACCGCGGACTAAGATTACTTAGGGGGTCCTGCCGCCAGAGGATTCATTCAAACAGATTCGCAACAACCACGACATCATTTTAAGGACGAGATGATCCTTTGAAATACGTCCGTGAGGCTGTGTTGATGCCGATGGTCCACATTTTGGACATTTTCTGTCGCACAACGCAAACTCTGGACAGTGCACCGTATCTAACATCCTGACATGCACAATTTGTTCGCAGTAAGAAGGCCCCCTTCATGCTTTGGAAGGCAATTACTCAGGAAAAAAGCTTAATAGACCATACGCTAGTGTTTTTTTCCATCATATACCATGGACCGCTGTTGCGCAGCGGCTATAGCGCTCGTCCTCCAACAAGTTGAACCAGGCTCGACCCCCGGCGGAGTCGCTCCCGGATTTTCGCAAGTGGGAATCGTGCCGGACGATGTTTTCTCGGGGGTATCTGTCTCTTCCATCGACGTTGCATTCCGGAGCTGCTCCGCCATATACACCCCGCTTCACCATCATCGGCTCTCAAGACGTCGTTGTTAGGAGCCGCCCAAATCTCCCCTTCTCCACTCCTTCATATATTACATACAACACAACCTGTAAGTAGCGCCTCATGTTTTAAAACACCACTTTATAAATAATATACTCTCATTTATTCACCACACGTAGGCCTAAAAAAAAAACTCGACTACATTTGCCAAAGCAAAACAGTAATTTGGAAATTCATCGTTAGATCCAGTATAAAATTATTTGTTCATTTTTAATAAAAAAAAACGCGTAACCAAAACCTGACTTTGTACAGTTTTCAGTACAGTAATCAACTTAACTCTCGCTTCACCGCGCTGTACTGCGGGTCTACAACTCTCTCTTGATTTCCTGATGTGTGCGTATTTCTAGATATGAGGTAAGGTTTGTAAAAGACCCTCCCCTCCAGTTTTAGTGAAAGGCATAAAAAAAACGAGGGCGTTAAGCAAATATTAAAACTAGTTGTTTGCCTATATTTGTACGATATTGAGATATTCACAAACTCTATATCTCGGAAATTATGACACACAAAGCTCTTTCCCTGGTAGAAATTGTTTTTATTTCCTTAAATCAACACATACATTTAACAGTTAAGGAAAAAAAATTAAGAATGATCTAACGTACAGGAAGTTTGTAAAGTAAAGAAAAAGGTTAAGTTGGTTTGCTGTGGGAATGGGCTTTCCCCTCTGCCCCTCCCACGAACACGCCCTGGATTCAAAAAGTGCAAATAACCTTCCCAGTACTGTCACATGATGACTCAGCTGAACGTATGCGCATCATAACTCACAATACACAACGCGTGGCTCAATATCGTCTGTTTAGCCTCAACAAGGTTGTCACATCTGCATCTCAAGTCTGGCTACTTGAAACTGACAGACAATCAAGGCAACCCGGTTTCCATGCGGTAAGGACTACCCGCTATATGCCGGGCAACTCGTCCACGCTAGATTCCTCGTCGTCCTGCTGTGCGCTTTAGAGGGTGCAGTCTATTCGCGGTTTATTCACACTGATATCTTACTCTTTCTTGCACCTTGATTAATGGATAAGGAAAATTTCTACAGGGAGTTCCAAATTCCTGTACCTACTATCAAAAAAACTCCATCGGTTTTAAGAATTGGAACTTTGGATTTATTACGAATAAATTCACATCAAAACTGTCATGTTCTCGTACCTCGTATCAGCCAGAAAAACTGAAGAGGACAAATAAAACAAAACAAATAACAAAAATTCTCTATAGAAGTTAGTTATAAAATAATTGAAATGTTCAAAATCTTTGTTCTCAGTGGACACACACTAAATTTATTTATAGTTTGTATAAAAAAATTAAATTTATATATATAACTAGCTGACCCGACAGTCGTTGCCCTGTAAATTTATACAAAAATTGATATAGATAGAAGATATATATATATATTATTTTAATTAGGATTTAATGTTGAGACCAGGTTGCATAGCACCCATATTTTAATATTACAAACATTTACAAAAATTAAGTAATGCGTTCATCGCAACGCTTGGTGATGAACGATATTTTTTGTCTTTCTGTTCGGAGAGAAAGCGAATAGCGCCGATGGTTTACCTACTCTTGAGCACGCCACGTACAACTGTCCATGGGAAAAACATGGCAATTCAAGGTTTATTCCACACACTTCCAATGATTGGCCTTGCGATTTATTAATTGTCATTGCGAATGCAAGACGAACAGGAAACTGGACACGCTTAAATTGAAACGGTAAATCGGTTGGAATCAGTGGTATTCTTGGAATCAGAACATCCTCGCCTTTGAACTTTCCTATGATTATCGTTGCTTCAATCACGTTGTTCATCAGCTTCTTAACAGCGAGTCTTGTTCCATTACATAGTTTAGGTTGGTTCAGATTGCGTAACATGATTATCGCCGAGCCGACCTTGAGCTGCAAATTGTGCGGTGGCATTCCTGGCAAATCCAATGAATTCAGAAATTCAATTGGATAATTGACGAATTCATCTGGATCGGTAATTTAATCGATCGACTTAAATGAACGCAGTTGGCCAGCGATTTGACTTTGAATTGTTATGTTCAAATCGTCTACGTCCTTATTTTTCGCTGCCAAAATAGCTCGTTCGCTCAACCATACATGGTTTTTGTAATTTACACCAATATTCGGG
This sequence comes from Clitarchus hookeri, assembly GCA_002778355.1. Taxonomy (NCBI): domain Eukaryota; kingdom Metazoa; phylum Arthropoda; class Insecta; order Phasmatodea; family Phasmatidae; genus Clitarchus; species Clitarchus hookeri. Next base: position 475,719 of record NQII01000661.1, read on the forward strand.
AACACTTTCGTGATCAATTATTTTTGCAACGTTGTGAATTGACAAAAATTAAGTGGAAACAAAATGAGGCTAGTGGAAGCGTCAATCGGAATTTTTCCGTTGCCAATGTCTAATAATTTCGTGGAAAACACTTCCGCCGATTCGTCATTTTGTAACGCGACTCGCATATTCGTTGTTAACTTGAGAGTTTTCACGTATCTCCGCAAATTCGACGACTTCAAGCAAGCGTTTATTTAATCAGCAGCTGTTGATCTTGGAATGACTGGCAGCGTTTGCCGAAAATCACCGGCCAGCAGAATCATCGTACCTCCAAAGAGGTCCTGATTACTGCGCAAATCTTTCAACGTTCGATCAAGTGCCTCCAATGCTCGTTTGTGCGCCATCGTACATTTATCACAAATTATTATTTTGCTATTCTGTAGTACTTTTGCCATTGCTGAATTTTTGGCAATGTTGCACGTTGGTTCATATATAGTTTGCAAATTCAGTGGCAGTTTGAGCGCTGAATGGGCTGTTCGTCCTCCTTCTAACAATGTGGCAGCGATCTCTGATGATGCTACGGCCAGCGCTATTTGACCTTGTGCGCGAATCGAATAAAAAATCAATGAAATCAGGAACGTTTTGCCAGTTCCGCCAGGTGCATCGAGGAAAAATATTCGTCCATAGCCGTCGTTGATTGCTATCACCAATTTATCATACGCGGTTTTCTGCTGCTGATTCAAAAGTGGGACCTTTGTTCGTAATGATTGACTCAAAGCATCTCGATCGTATTGCCGTTCTCGTTCAAATTCTCTATTGAATGCATAGTGCATGGGCATAGCGCATGGGGCGATTCGGCGCTGGCATTCCTAATTCGTACAACATCTTGCCGGACATCATCAGGCACAAATCCTCAATAGAAATCAAAGCCTCGTTGTGGATCTCCACATTAAAGTCAAGTTCAGGATTCGCTGTTGTTGTACGCACTCGATGCAAAATGTCTTCAGCCATATTGTATTTGTATTTGTTCCATAAATTAAGTGGGTTAAATGGAAAACACGTTGAAATAATAATGGCAAAAAGTTATCTAGTTTGATTTGCAGTAGACGAAATAACAGCATCAGCAAGTGTATGATCCCAATGAACGTCATCTTCGAGCAAATCTAAACGCTGACACGCTTCTCGACACGCTCCTCGAAATTCAAATGAAATCGGTCCACGAACATCAACCAATAACAAATGCAGGTAAAAACATTCGTCATTGCTCGGATGAACTGTGTAAATGCGCCTCAATGCATCGGTTGAATATACATTCACGTATCCAGGAACAGCTTTCTCTGTTTACGACATTGGAATATTTTGATGATGCGTTCCATGTAAAATATCTCGGCATCTCTGAGCAAAGCAGTGTTCTCGCAAATGGATCACTTGCGCATGTCGTGAAGAAACTTGTCAGCGTTGTCGCTGGTGGTCATTCAGCTCTCTGCGCTGCGTTTGCTACCGTGAAATAAACTCTTTGTCCATTCTCCAGTTGCACAGCTAAATGGACCACAGTGGGATGACGTTCGTGTATGGCGAATGAAAAGATTCTCCAAATCGCCTCATTGTTGCTGACATATCTTCCTATTTGATATTGCGAAACTTCATCGTTGGCATCAGGAGCTGTAATACCAAATACAGCCATGGCGCTTCCTTTCGTGACGTACTTGCAAACATATTTGATGGACTTGATAGAATTGCAGTACTCAACATTGCAATGCGCTTTGAATGTTTTGGAAAGCAGCGGCGAATACGGAACAATCCAGCTGTTGTCGACTACAACGTCTTTATTCTTGACTTTCAACGTTATCGTTCTGTCGTTATCCTCTGCAGAGCGACGACGATACAGGGGGTAACCGTCATTACCTCTGATTGTGTCAGCCAACAAGGCACGCGGAGCATTTGGAGCATTTGTTTTCGATCATACACGGTGATTCCCGGTTGTGATTGCCACATGGTCCACGAATCATATTCGTCGTCACAACTTCATACAACTCTGGATCTGTTTCCGAATCAGGAATTTCTGCGTAAACGATGGCGTCAATTTCACCCGGTCTTATTTTCTCGACCACCCACATGAGAATATGCGCATTAGTTAGCCACTCCACAGAGTACTCCAACATCGCACATCTCCGAAGACATAACACTTCACAATGAAGTCCTTGAGCGCATTGAGTTTCTGCTTGAATACTCGTGCTGTAATGTCGTGACGATAGCTGGATGATTGGCCGGGTAGTATGAGCTGTGTGATTTCGATCCATTTTGGGTTGCATGTAAAAGTGATGAATAAGTCTGGTCGACCGTATTGGCGCACGCAGGTCATCGCATTTTGCGAGTATTCGTGCATGTGCCTCGGACTTCCAACATACGTCGCTGGCAAAATGGTAATTCGGCCGACATTGTTTGCATTTCCATCTACATTCATGGCATCATGCAGATGGATGTATTCTTCCGAACGCAATTTTTGCTGATTTAAACTTATATATGTCAAACGTTCCGTCTCGAGTTTGACATACATATCAACGACGAACTGACGAAACAGTCTGCGGCATTTAAATATGTGATTGTCCTCGTTTCGACGAATCATCAAACGGTAGGCATAAAAATTAATCGAGCTGACCTTTTTATTTGTTTCTTGACCTGTTAGTGGATTAATCCTCTTCATCAAAAAATGATATCCATCCTCTCCTCGGCAAAATATCAGAGGGTATTTTAATGCATCATACGAACGATGGGTTTCGTTGACACGCTGAAGGTTAATACCATCACGCCGTCGAATTACAATATCACGATACTCCAAATTCTCGCCAACAACCACAATGGCAACTTCATTCAACGTCGGTGTATTGAAGCGTCTTTCATGTTCGCCTGCTGGTCTTTTGTCTGCTTTGATCACTATTTTGTGATCATCCGAAGGCATCATTTCTAGTGCAGTTTTGAATAATTTAACTAATTCATTCTGTTCATGTAAGAGTTGTTGCAGTTGTGCGATAATCTCTCGCTTTACAGCACGACTGATGGCACAACGCTGATTGATTTCATCATCAAAATTTCCAAGGAAATAAACCTGAAGAAATTTATGATCATAATTCACTGGCGGCAACAATGTTCTTGCACGATGGTGAATTTGTCCTTGAATCTGTAAAATGAAAAGAAATTCTTTATTGAAACGTTGTGAATTGTTAATTTTTTTGTGTATATGATGTGTATTGTAGTCGGAAATGAATTTACCTTAAAAGTTGGGCTGAAACCTTACCTTAAAAGTTGGGCTGAAACCTCGTTCCTCAGTTATATTCGCTCCAAATGATGTCATTTGGAAGATACTGTTTCATTTTTGTATATTCTGCAAAAAATGCTTCGATTGAGGTTCTTGGCCAGAAAGCAATGATGCTAGTGGCTCTGGTGGCAGTATCAATTGTGGTAATTTGACCTTTCCGGTCGCACAACATAATTCTTGCGGTTCATGTCGAAACCTCAAAGCATTGCAATGTTGACAAACAGTGCTCATGATTCCGAAGTCGATCGCTACATCCGTGGCGTAATCGATTGTTGGATCGTATCTGAACGCCAAACGTTCATATCGAATTGTTACGTTTGGCCGTCTGTTTTGTCGACGTTCCAAATTATTGTTTACGTTATCTCCAACTGGCCGAGTCGAACTCGACTGTCTCCGTTGTTCCGGAGTCATAATTGATCGCGCTTGAGAAATTCTTATTCTATTTGCCTCCAAACGCTGTCTACGCTCTTCATCTGTCTCATTGACTTGACGATCATGTATTTCTCTTGCGTTGCGCGTACGCCGACCGATATTTCGACGCCTTATTGGTGACATTTTTCCAAAGACATCTAAATAATCTTTTCAGCACACCACCGATAACACAATGTTCTTTTTCGTTAAACAAAGAAAATATAATGAAATCACTTCGCAAAATGTCACACTTTTTTCGTTCTAAAAACAGGTGACAGCAGAACTTTCAAAATGTACCTCATTTCAGGTAATGAAATTCTTTAACATAAAGATTTCATATAAAAATACCATCCAAATTTCCGACTTTTCCCGTGGATTGCCCAAACATTTTCTTTCATACAAACCTTGTCCAGACAATTACGAACACAATAAAATATAAATCAGCCAAATCGGTCGTGCCGTTCTCAAGTGATGCTCCGTCATACATGTGGTAATTGATTTTTATTTATATAGATTAATACACCTAATATATCACGTATCACAATCGTTTTGTACATGTGTTACCATAAAAGAACCTTATTTATGGTTAAATTAAACTTTTAGTTATATTTTATCTATATATTAAAATATTTAATTTATAATTGATATGTATAAAACGAGAGTAAATATAGGTGTGCTGGTAATACCTAGTAATTAATACTTCTCACGCAAAATGTTACTACACGAATGTGGTGTGCTGTCCTTCCGGTGTGATTTCGTATGCTCGGTCAAGCTTTGCTAGCGCGAAGCGGGGAGGAATATCCCGGAAGCAGAACTTTAGCAGGGCTTCGGAAAAGTTGGAAGTAACAATGAACGTACTATCAGGCAGCGGATGTCAACATGGGTTCCACCGCCCCTGTGACCGTGAACCAGTGACGCCTGTTCACAGTCGCTCGCCCGTTTCGCATGTGCCTGCGTGTCCTTCACTCCTCGTGCGACGTCCTGCTCCGCGGCCACTCGGTCTGGCGGCGTAACCCACTCAGACCACGCGCACACGACCGCGCGCGTCGCGCATGCGCAGGTCACCTTCGGAGCGATAAGGACGACACTGACACACGCATCAAGTCCGCCATCGCCGCTAAGCCCAAGGCTCTCTCTCAACTGGCGTTCAATGTTTTCGTCGCGCTGATTGTACCTATGGGACTTTCAGCTGCGACCCTATTAGTTAAACGATGCTCCAAACGTTATCCGCGGGCTTTGTTGGTTGACACAATCACAGGTAATGACGGTTACCCCCTGTATCGTCGTCGCTCTGCAGAGGAGAACGGCAGAACGATAACGTTGAAAGTCAAGAATAAAGACGTTGTAGTCGACAACAGCTGGGTTGTTCCGTATTCGCCGCTGCTTTCCAAAACATTCAAAGAGCATCGCAATGTTGAGTACTGCAATTCTATCAAGTCTGTAGCAAGGTTCAATGCAGGGGCCTTGAGTAGCTTTGTATGTATTTGACGCGCACGTTCTGAGATGCAGCGCTTTGGAAAAGCCGTTTTTGTTGGAGTGCTTTGAAATGTTTCTAACGTACGTGACGTCTTGAGAGCACTAACAGCCCTCGTCTGAAGTGTGTGTTCTTTTTTATATCAGCACACTGGGCGCACGTTTAATAGTTTCTTTGGAAAACGTGTATTTCAAACACTGCGACGCAATTCAAGCACCATGTAGGCAGACCCCTTTATTTGGTGACAGGTTAGATAGAAAACTTCGGCATATTTATGTTACTTTTACGGTTGATTGAACTTGAACCACACTTGATTGACACGCCGTATAGAGTTTCGAGTCTAGTGACCTAGACCTTGTTAAAAAGGAATTTGGGCTCTTACAAACCAGCCGTTAAAACACCGGTTCCATTAGCGATCCTTTTATGGGAAACGTCTTTATTTGGCGAGAAATTAAGCTGCAACTTGCATACTGGCTAGCATGCTATCTGCCGGGACATTTCTTGTATCACCTTTTATGGAATATTGTACCGGTCTGTGCAGGCTTTAATAAAACTGACGGTAATTACTTAATTGTACACAGGGTAGTGTAATAATAGAATATTAACAAATATTACGTCGTGAATTTTGCATGTTTACACTTTTGTAGCTAATTTTATTTTTAGGGAAATCATGAATGTCTGCCCTTTATTTCGGTAGCCAAATAAAAATTGTAAATTTAATTATTGAATAGAGCATTTTTAATTCCCACGGGATATAATTTTTAGTGTTAATTTCTATTACGCGAAGCAACACTAATGTATTTTACAAAGACTAGCAACACCTTTGTGTTGTAACAGGAAATTCCAATAATATATATATTTGCACGACAATTAAGTTAATATATACATAGGTATGAATTTTAATAATATTGACTGGAAGTACAGTACGAATATTAGTATTGAATAAAATTCAGGAAATTTTAAGAACACTGAACGTAATTACTCGTGAAAACTTTGAATTAAATCACTAAAATGTATAAGATATATTTTGATATAGGTTATTCACGGTAAAGTGAGCACTTTTTGAAGCCCTATATAGTCTTAGAAGGTAAATTTAGAGTCCGGTGAAATATATACACTTTTTTTATTACTTACATGAGAGTATTTATTTTAAAAAAGTGGCGGAAGGATAAAAAATGTCGCAAAAGGAAAAAGTAACTATGGCCTCAAAAGTGCTCAATTTACCGTGAACCGCCTATAGTAATGAACTTCGTTTTCAGTGTTTGTGGTTCGCTTTTGAAACAATTAAGTTTATACTGATCACCAAACTAAACTGGCTTGTCATAATTCATGCGTGATTGAGAGTAAAACTCGTCAATAGCAAATATTGTTGTCAATCTTAACTGCACGATTTGAAGAACGTTGGATATATTTAATTGTAGGGAAGTAAGTGTATTTCCGAGTTAACCGGAACAGGCAGTTATATAGAATGTTAGTTCACCAAGAAGAAACAGCTCTAAGAATAAGAGAAAAAAAAATGTTTACGAACGAGAAATCTGAGGAGCATTGACGCAGGAAACGATTCCGGCTAGTTGTACAAACACTAGTTCACACGAGATGAGTCTTACAACCGAGCAATAAATAAAGCGAAGCGTGCGAGAAGGCCGCAGCTGCAACATCAAATGTACCGGCTAGCAGGACATTCACTCTGGTCTATGTGCAGTATCTTCACACTTTTCGAATGAAACAATTGAAAAATCACCTTACGTATGATGTGCTTGGGCGTTTACTAAATATGCCATATAACACAAGCGTTTTACACTTATGTCAACATAAAAATAGCTGATTATTTGGTTTAATTTAATATTTACTTACATTTTATCTACACATTTTAATACGTAATTTATAATTAATATAATAAAACGAGAGAAAATAAGTGTTTTTTTAATGCTAAGTAAGAAATAGTTCTCGTATAAAATACTATTGAAATTGAGTGCGTAGTCCCTTTGGTGTAATTTTCTAGACTTGGTTATGCTTTATTTGCACAAGGTGAAGGAATATCCTGAAAGAATAACTGTAACAAGGCTTCAGAAAAGTTGGAATTAAGCGAGAATTGACAAGGAATGTTGCAATACAAAATTAATATTAAAATAGCGTGCTATGGTACGACGATTAAATGTTGTATATACTCTTGGGGGTCAAACATTTTTGAAAGCCCTGATTAAAATCTACTTCTTTCTTACCTATGTTTTATCTTTAACATTTTAAGGCCATGCCATAATCGAAAAAAACTATTTTTATAACCATACCCATAAACGCTATCGTAATAAAATACCCTGCACTACAATTTACATAATAAAATCAAATGTTTTCGTAAATAGCAGCAAAATTCCAGTTCCAAACAAGACATTTTTGCTGTTGGTTATTCGAAGTTTTGCTAATGTAATTCGGCCGACTTGTTAAATTTTTGATCTTTATTTGTATTTTTGTACGAAAACATCTCGCCAGTAAACAGTGCCAATTGGTACAGAAGAGTTACTATAATTTTTGCAGTTCTCATTTTTACAAATTATGCCCTGAAGAAACAAATAAACACGAGAAAAGTAAAACAACAGTTAGAATTACATTTATATTTAGTTCCGTGAACGAGAATGTACGTCTATGAAAATGAATTTTGGCGTCCGTAGTATTAAGAGTGGATCCTGATTGGCTACGCATAGATTCTTGCACAAGACAATTAAAAGTTCACCAACTTGCTATGCAGCTATGCGTTGGCAACAGCTACGAGTATTGTTGTGCGTGATTGCACAAGTGCTGCACGCGTAAGCCACTCAAGGTAATCTTTAAGCGTTTCAAAAGTTTTCCTCGTAAAATAAATAAGCAAAATAAAACGACAGATCTCAAACTCAGAGCCATATATTGTATCCCTGTATGTAATCATTCAGTCCAAGAAAACAGGTTAGTGTATAAAGCACTATTGTACACAAGGCATTCTGCTATAAGTGTTATTTATATGGTAATGGTTCTTTCGATAGTAGCGTGGTCTTTACCTTGCCATGGGAATAAAGATTCATGCGTTGATGATCAGATGTAACCGAGAAACAGTCAAACCGTAACTATGTTACCAAAACTATAATTCTTACTCTTATATTGTGTACAATAAAATATAAACTAAAATTAAACAAACAACATGTCCATATATTTAAACGTCATAATTTTTAATACGACGTTAACACGAAAATGTTTTTTCTACATAGCTTTTATTAACTGGAAAAATTTCAACCCGTGTATAGTGTATCTGCATATTTCGGCCATTTAATTTTTTTTTCCAATGGTTGGTTTCAACAATCGTAAACAAACAAGCTACAGCTGTAAAAAAATGAGTAATTTTTATAGGAGGCTAATATTTTTCGGAAAAAGTAATTTTGAGTGCACTGTGGCTTAAGCGCTGCAGCTTAAGCAGTTATCGAAATACCCTGGAAATGCAGTTCGTGTACACGAGATATGTTGAAGTGTAAAACAAGATGTTTTAATTGGTTAAATTGATATGTGTAAATGAAGAGTGATTATATAATTTTGCTGTAAGTACAAAAATAACTATGTTGCATCTTAAAAAAGTTATAAAATACCATTTTTAATTATTTTTATCAAGCAATGTATGCAACTTCACATAACTTTTTTTGTCATATTCATGATTTTCTGTAAAATGTATTTCCTTTTCGTTTTACCATAACAATGAAGATAATTTTTTTTCATTGTTTTGATACCAGTGATCTCCGGTATAAAACAACACACGAGACACAAGTTTTCAGAACGGAGTTTCGTATGACGGTATAAACACTTCACTAAAACCTTAGTTTGGAAAGTTGGGTTTCCGAAACTGAGGTTTCGGCTGACGGCATAAACTTACTGAAGGTCATGTCAGGTCATAAGGAAGAATTGCGATCCCAATACTGCCGCATGCATTACCGCAAAACTGAATTTCTCGCATATAAGATCTGTATCATTAGGATATTACACGCGATGGAAGCCCTTAACAACTGCAGTTTATATTGGTGGGTAGAGGTAGATACGTGCCAGGCCTGCAGCCTATATATACGCTTTTATAATCCATTCACGGTTACTTCCAAATTTTCTGAAATCCTGCTAGAGTTCTTCTTTCGGGTTGTTCCTCCGCCTCATTCAAACCAAGCTTAACCAAGTATAGAACACTACACCAAAGATACAACGTGCAGTATTCTTGCGCACTTACTTTAATAATTTGCACAGGAACTATTTTTTACTAGGTGTTAACAACACACCTATTTTCTCACTGTTTTTATTCATATATCTTTTTAATGAAACTTTATAATTTAAAAATAAAATATAAGTAAAAGTTTAACGTAACCAAAAATGAGTTACTTTTACGTTAACAGAAGTATTAAACGCTTGTGATTGTGGTATATTTAGGAAACCACGAAAGAACGCCATACATGGTGTGATTTTTCAAAGGTTTGATTCAAATCTGTGAAGAAATCACGAATGGGCTATACTACTCATACAAGATTGGGTCGTGAGAATCTGCCTCGCTCGGGTGAGTGAAGTGAATGAGTGAGAGATTTGGGCGGCTCTTAACACACAGGTCTTGAGAGCTGATGAGGGTGAAGTGAGGTGAGTATGGAGCAGCG
>NQII01000661.1:486847-521654 GCA_002778355.1 Clitarchus hookeri
TTCGTGGTTCGTCTATATAAGAGTATGGTTAGGTTAAATGTCCTCGAGTGTCTAGTGTTCCCACAATTCAATTCTGTAGTATATCTTCAAAGCATTAACGCGGCTAATAATTATACCAGTGTGTCAGGGAAATATTCAGGCGATAGAGTGCGAATTTTCGACTGGTTTACGGAATCCAGATAGGTTTCTTGCTCTTTTTGAGAAAAAAAAAATGTAATATTTTATATTATACATTTTAAATATGTGCCAAAGTTCTTAATATCTCTTCTTGAGTGCACATGTCTTGAAGTTAATGAGTGACGATCAATAAGGAAACTAAATCACGTCACAAATTAAAAAACGGTGCAATGCATAATTGCGTAATACTGGTTTGATGAAAGCAGTTAAATGACTTTGTTTTTTCAATTTGTTTGTTAGCAGCAAAAATATATATAAATCTTTTTTCACGCAAAAATTTTTGGAAATACAGAATATGTGATATTTTCTTTATTATAAATATTTTAACCGATGTACTTTCTGTTAGTTATCGAATAATACACAACTTAAGACTAAAGAAGAATGCGAATATTTTGTAACCAATTTTGGAGAATGTTAAAGTTTCCAATTCATTAACTTAAATAAAAATATTGTTGGTTACTATTTTTCATCGAATTTGGTTCAGTATATCATTATATTAAAAATATGTTTCATGCTAACGGAACAGAAAATCGTATTTATGTGTATATGATCGATATATGACATTTTAATTATAACATATGTGCATGTTACCAATTAATTTAAAGGTTAATTATATTATTAGTAAAAATTTTTTAATGAAATTTAATTCATCGACAAATGTATTATCAAAAGAGCCATCACACGCTTAAATATAACATTTGTTTAGTTAGGCTTAGATAAAGCCGATTTGTTAGGACAAACGTACACAAACACAAATACACAGAGGCATGGACTCGAACCCAGATCACTTTACCAGTACACCAGCTGCTGCACTTACATTTCAATGACTAGTCATCACAAGTCACGCTTACCGTAAATGTGCTCTCTAAAAAACTTTCCGTTTATAGAGGCTTGGTTTTTCTTAGACGTATTCAATGACTCGGTAAAGCGTGATTGCCAACACCTCGGCTATTTTTAAGCTGTTTTCGGTAACAAAGAAATAATAGGGCAAAGGGCAGACTCATTTATCGGAGCTTAGGAAACCCAGAAACAGCGACACTAGTCGTTTGTGTATTGACTTAAGATAAGTTCCTTATGGAAAGTCTGTACGTTGCGTAACGCGTCTGCTGGAGAAGGAATCCGTGATAGGAAATGCGTCTTTATAAACAATGTAACCAGAAGGACCTGCCCTGCCTGAAATCACTTGCGACACGTGATTCCTCACGTGCACCAAATTTCGCACGTGGCTCGCAAATGTAAAATGTTCCCCAGTGCCATGCGAACGCCATAGCGATCTGGGTTAACATCCGTTGCTTATGTGTTGCCATGTGTGTCGGTTTGGAAGTTTGAAGTGTAGACACACATGTGACTCCTGCATGTGACTCCCGCCAACGTTCGAACATCTGAACAAAAATATATTTTAGGCTTATAAAAAAAATTTCCTGTTCGCGTGTGAACAAGCTAGCCACACTTGTAGTATGAATGAGTAACTGCTCAAATGTTAAAAAATCATAAGATTCATATATAATACCGTAAAAACTAATTGTGAATGCGATTTGTTATATCTCCAAGTGTTTGGAGCTTCTATGAGAATGGCAGTGGTTATATAAGCAGGTTTATTTAATCTTTACATTTCACATCTTGCGTTCATAGGTCCACAAGTAATTAAACTGCCTTTCGTCGCACTGTCCCTTGTAAATAATGTATTAAAAATCATACATGTGTAACAGTTTAGCAATTTCGCAAATTCAATACTTTCACCTATGCTGTGTTGATGGAAATAGAAACAAAATTATAACCACATTACATACACTTTGGAATGATGTTAAATTAACTGTAGTCCCACACAGTAAAACAAGACAAGTATTTCCATTCGATGAGGTGACTCAGTCAGCCTCATGTTATTATATGAAAACAAAAACTCTGATATTCGTTTTCACATGACTCCCCTGTCTGCAAGAAGTACAGCAGTCGGAAAATGTATTTATATGTTTCGGTAGAAGTACCTATTTTAAAAATACTTTCTATCAACATTTATTGCTGGCGATGGTTAAATTATAATCTATATATAAATTAATAAAGAATATTTAATATAAGCAAATATAAACTATATGTAGACATAAGAAAGCAAAAATAAAACCCTTTTAGCGTTGCTTCAGTAATAAAGGTGAACGTAGTGTTACTCCGCGTTATAGCCACAACCACATAGTACTTAAGGCTGTTGCCTGGTTGAGACTTTGGTATAGGGACATACATTTTAATGAAATTCTGTTTTTGAAGCCAATTTGGAAGACATAAACTTGAAACGAAAACCCAAGGGTGAGAAATGATACTCTTAAGCTCTGTATCGAAGCAAATATAACAATTTTTTTTTTCAGAATATTATTTTAATTACAAAGTTTTCTGATCTTTCCAGGAAACAGGCGATACATCAATGTTACAAAAGGCTTCGATAGCAAAGAAGCACGTATTTGTCTACTTAAAAAAAGTCCCCGGTGTTATATTTCTATAATTAACAGGAACGCCAAAAATCGAATTTTAATATATACCAAATTCTCAACCAGGCAACAGCCTTAACTGCCTACCGGCTGGCAGCTGCGAAATTTAAATAGGAAATCTAATGTTAAAGAAATGTTTCTTCAGTGCGTTAATTTTAAAGATAGGCGTTTCAAACAAAATTCATACTTCACGAATTTTTTAGGAGATGATCCCTACGAGGGTATATTTTAAATGTAGATAGCATGTACTTTTTCGTAAAACATAAATTTTAAAAATTCTTTGTAAACAGGCTATACGTGTTATAGAAACATATCCGCTGTTGGTAACGTCTCCTAAAATTTTTCAGAAGAATACATTTTGTTTGAAACACCTATCTTAAAATCAACGCACTGAGACGAAATTTCCTTAACATGGGATTTCCTAGTTAAAATTTCGCAGTTGCCAGCCTGTAGGCAGGACCCTTAAGAATTCAGAGGTGAAACGCTGGTGTCTATTGTGAACTCCAACCACAAACGCCAGCAAAATGACTTCACCGGCCAGCAACATGGCGGCTCCATGTTCACCAATCAGCTCCTGGATATTAACTTGCTAGACTGCAGCCTGACCAATAGGGAATATTCCACAACGCGCAACAGCCAATTAGACACAAGGTCTCTTTCCGCAACTTCGCGCGGCCAATGGACGACCGAGTTCTCTTAAATTAAAGGAACAGTTTTATTTATTATGTACCTCAACCGAGGTATTTCTCCAGAGTTTGAGTTGTAAAAAATACCGCTGTATCAAACTACAGGGATGTTATTTATATGTTCAGAATCTTGCGCAATCGCCAACCCCCAAAATGTCTTCTTTATTATTGCACACTACTTTAAGTGCATTAATGGCACCACCAGGCAATAGCGTAGATTTTATAATTATCGCTCCAGACTTTTTGAGAAAGCAGAGACTAACAATATTTCTATAAAACTTTTATACACGGGCATGCACCTCAGTACGAATTTCCAGCAGTCAAATAACTATGATAATACCACATACTTATTTCCCCGAAATGTTTATAATCCTCTCGACAACAGCAAATGATTCAGAAATTAGAAAGAAGAGTTGTTGCTGTTACCGCCAAGTGCTGCCCTTTATTTCCTTTGACTTGAAATCATCTTCAGTCTCATCGCATGTCAGTGTCCTCTCCCGGTATACAGTTACTAGCGACAGACTAACTTTATATCGTAAACGAATCGATACAGTTGATCCCCGAGAAAACCCACCGACCAGCGGCATCGTTCGGCACGATTCCCACTTGCGAAAATCCGGGAGTGACTCGGCTGAGGATCGAACCCTGTTCCCCTTGGTAGGAGGTGAGTGCTCAGCCGCCATGGACCCTAATGCACGGGAAAGAGGGGGGGGGGGTGGTCGGCGTCCCGTCATACTCCCCATTCGCAGACTGACTTCATAGCTTCAGTCCACACATGCAATGTTCTTGGTCTTTGGAATATATTACTATACCGTTTTTAATCAAACTAAGTAAACTTTTTTTAAATACTAGAAGTCAATAATCGCAAAGTTATTGTATTAATTAACTCGTTCATTTCACTTTCCAAATGAAAAAAAATAGTTTTCACAATTCAGTTTTTTATAAATATTTTAGGAACTGATTGCGAAATGTTGTCTTCTTAAAATGCCCTATTTTAACATAACTTTTGCATAACTACCACTATTTTAATCTTTAAACTAAAATATTTCCCCGGAGAAGAAATCCCGGAAACCCACTTTGTACGTGGCAATTGTCGATTCTCTAGCTTTGTGGCACACCGTAATGATGAAGGCCAGAGGCAAAACCAAAGGAAGGTGGGGGGAGGAGGATATAGGGATATATCCCCTCCCCCCAAATGTAAAAGACATTTTTTTTTAACTAAACGTAGTAAACTGATATCTTTAATTCTTCCACATATGAGAAATTTGCAATCCTCCTGTACACGAAGGAGGTTCATATAGTCTATTCGCGGTTTCTTCCTACTTTTAAAATCAAACCTTTGAAAAAAACACCGCACGTGTAAAGTGTTAGGTTGTTTCCTTGAATATGTCATGTATCACAAGCGTTTTATACTTCTGTTAATATAAAATAACATAACAGTTACTTATTTTTGTATAGAGGGAACTTTTATTTATATTTTATGTGTAAATTACAATATTTCATCTATAATCAATATGAATAAAACAGTGATAAAATAGGGTATGTTGGTAATGCCTAGTATGAAAAAGTTCTTATGCAAAATATTATTACACTGAGTGCGCACGAATGTGGCGCGTTGCCCGTTTGGTGTAATTTTTACAGACTCGGTTAAGCTTTGTTTGCATGAGGCGGACGAATATTCTGGAAGTAGAACTTTAGCACGGCTCCAGGAAAGTGGGAAGTAACCGTGAACAGACTATATCATTTTGTAGTTCCGTCTCTGTATGCTAGCCCATGGTTGTAACTCATTTTCGAAGTTATTTAATTTTAAATTTATAACTTTCATGTTTTATTTAAAAAAAAAAAAATAGAAAATTGTAATTCCCCCCCCCCTCCTCACCACACGAAGTAAATTACTGGCTACGCCCCTGATGAAGGTTGCGCACGCTTATGGTCAGCAATGTGTGCGTAGTCGCTGCCGGAGTCCGACGTCAAGCGGTCCCGGCTACCCTACAGGAAGGGCAGGCATGTCGCCCACGGCCGCGTCATCGTGTGTCCATCAAGAACTATTCAACCAGGGACCTGCATGTGGCGCCGTCGGCCTTCAGCTACGAGCCTTCTTTTTTTATAACTAACTACTCTAAAACTAAGTGTTATATGAGACCGCGGTAGGAACGGGAGTTAAGTGCGTCTCAGGGCTAAGCCCCATACGCCTACAAGGAAGGGAGTATCATGCAAGGAGACATGCATCTCGGCAAAGAGGGATTGGACTGCCATGGCCTGCTTTTGGCCATGACAACCTCCCTTAGTGCGCTTATAGCTAAACTATATTTAGAAGAGAAAGGGAAAAACCGGCATAGTCACCGTAAAAACCCTTTCGACAGGAAAGAATTAAAAAATTGTTTCATGCATTATTATATTTAACAGAAAATGCTACAGGAGACAGAGTCAGCTACGAGCCGCTCGCTTCAACCGCTGCTGGTGCGCTCGCCTCGCTAAGTCTGCGCATGCGCGCTCCTGTCCGGCGCGCCCGTTCATTGTTCTCCCGCTCTGGAAGTGCGAAGACGTTGATCATCATCGAGAGGAAGTGCGCACGTAGGTTCACGCACGAGACTTGTACCTGATATATCGCGACACAGCAGCGCAATACTGAGTATCATCATTAGCATGTTATCGACCGTACACTAAGGACGAGGTAGACCGATATCGCTGGCTGCGCACGACCAGTCTCCTCTGTCCCAACACTGAACTGCTCTTCTGCCAACACGTATAGCAAAAACGGCACGGGTTGAATTTGAGGTTAGAATTCTGTTTCGTAAACAACAGTGCTTTGAGATGTTTTCCATCCTTCCTCTAACCAATTTGTTATGAAGTTTGATTAAATTCCAACTGGTAAAAGTATTTTATTCATATAATGATGCTTGTAATTGAAATATTAAGATGTAAACAAACACTTTCATCAATGTTGACCATGTGACTTTGACAGTTGTGTTGCTTTGGGGTAGGTCAAGGTTGGGTACATGCGCAAGAGACGTCTAATCGGTCTACTTCATCTTTAGTATGTTTTACGAACATGTGTTATAGGATGTTCATGGTGATCTGAGCTCTTTTCAAAGCCCTACTTAAGATCTACTTGTATGCACGTTGTTTATTCTTCCACCACTGATCACTGGACCTGATCACTTTATTCATGCACCGGTCAAGTGAAACTGAAATTATTAGAAAAGTAAATATTTTATAAATGTGTTCATTATTACATGTTAGTGCTTTAAAAAATACACAGCAAAAATAACTAATTTAGTATACACTAATGTTTACCTAACACTTAAAATACAACGTTAAGAATGGAACTACTTTCCCTCCGACGTTACCAACTTTACCGGGCTCATGCCAGTCAGTCTGCCCGTTGAAATATATGCANATGGAACTACTTTCCCTCCGACGTTACCAACTTTACCGGGCTCATGCCAGTCAGTCTGCCCGTTGAAATATATGCAGATAGAAGCAGTGAAATTTTTCAAAGGTTGATTTTAAGAGTTTTCAATTTACCGTGAACTATTTATATAAATTATATTCCCTGCGTCTAGAGGACAGAGGCCATGTAATTTCACTTGGTAATTAATTCACTTATAGACTTCAGGAAAACTACTAACTAATAATTACAATTTCCATCAAATTAATTCCGACCTTTTATTAAGTATGCGTCGATCAGGTGACAATTAAATTGTTATAAATATAAATGCGGTACATTACCCCAATTCATTTGTTTACTTAACGTGAACAAAAAGAAGTTACCTGTTTCACTGTCCGCAAATTCAAACATTTAATTTTTATTAAGAAGTTAACACATGGAACTAATATTGAAATTTGTTGCTAATCAGTATTTACGTTTATTTATACTCGTTAAGACTAGAGGTGTTGGTCAACGGTTTATTTCAAACGCGTTAAATTTGCTACAAGTTAGCTGTAGTATCCGCTATTAATATTCGCATGGTGCAAAAAGTTGCACCTTCAGATTTTCTTTGTCGGTACGTCCCTACGCAAACAAGTGTGAAACAGCACCGATTTTTGTCATGCTCATCTGGTCGAACTATCATAGTGCTGCTATCTGTAGGTGGGTCTGATGAACTTAACTGGGCCGAATTACTCATTGATACAATTTAAACGGACTTCTAGTTGTTGGTTGTGACGTCACTGGCAGAACTCTGCTTAATGTCTGATAACGAATGAATACACATAAACAGCCGATATGTGGTGGCCTTATATTATGTTCTTTGAAGAAGTGCTGGGATACCAGGACCTAACCAAATCCTTGTAGATTCAGAGGGTCATGGTGGTGCAGTGGTCAGGTATTTCGTCTCTCACCTCGCCGAACCGGGTTCTATTCCCGACAGGTTCGTCTCAGACTTTTCGCATGTGGGAAACATAGTGGACACTACAATTATCCAGTGAGTTTTCTCGGTGTACTTCCGTTTCCCCTCCACCTTTGCATTCCTTCACTGCTCCGTCCTCACCTCTTTTCCCCGCCTCCTCGCGAATTGGTACAGTGGTAACCTTCGGACTTGCATTTCGGGAGATCCTGGGCTCGAATTACGGTCTGACAAACCTGTTTTCGGTTTTCAATGGTTTCCCGAAATCACTCCAGGTGAATTCTGGGATAGTTCCTTACTACAGGCAAGGTTAATTCTACTCAGATTAGTAACAAACAGATTTTTCTCGTGGGAGAGTTTGGCACAGGGAAAATTTTCACCGCTAGATGCGCAGTGTTCCAAAGAGGTAATTTTGAAATAAAATTTTAATCTACGTGAATTATAAAATATAAATATTTTACCTACTGACGAGGGGACTTTATAATTAAATTTATGTAAATTGTAATAATCCTGTTTTTTAACGTAGAAAATAGAGACAAATCTGGCACCTACACATGCAACACTCGCTGATACCTTACTACAGGCCACGGCAGATTCCTTCCCTATTCCTGATCCTCTAAGTAACTTGCTCCGTCTTTGACGACGTCGCGTCGCTGGGGACGAGACGTCAAGCCCTACCTACCTTCCTATCTTTTCCGCCCCATCGCCGCTATAGGCTCCCGCCTACCTGGCTCTTCAACTGCGTCGCAAAATGTTTGAAATACAAGTTTCCCCCGGAAACTATTAAGCGTGTGTCCAATGTGTTGATCTACAAAAAAAAAAGCACACACTTTAGACTTGGCCTGTTAAGTGCCTTCAATATGTCACGCACAATGGAAAACCCCAATTATAGGGCACTTCAACATATATAAAAATTATTTTTTTCAAAACTCTGCATCTGAAAATATACGGATCAGATGCATGCAAAAATATTTAAGGTCCCTGTGTTGAACCTTGCCACAAACTTACAATCAATAAAATGACAGGGTCGCCGCTTAAAGTCCGTGCAAGGGAAGTGTATTAGCTCATAAACACGTTATAAACGTATCTCAAGAAGCCGAAATTATGTAGAAACCAATTACTTGGACAATGTGCACGTAGTATGAGCAAGAAATTTTTTTTGTTACTCTAGATATGCGCATCAGTGTACCTATTATAATCATACTTGTGATCATTATTGTCATTAAATTAAAATTGAATCAAATTTTGACGTTAAGTTGGCAAAACCAATTGGCGGGAGCGAACTGGCTGTTAGTTTAGGTATTTAAAAGAACTTCAAGTACTGCCCTAATTAGCGCTGACGTGTATCTACAAGATATGTTTATAGCATATCTTGTAGTTTGTATGGTTTAGCAAGGCATGCTGCTTACATTAACATTGAACTGCGCGAAGTAAGGATAATTTGTGCTGTTAAGTTAGTTTCCATATGTATTTCATTTTGCATATTCGTTTTCAAACATGGCCAAACAAGCGCATTATTGTTACTCCATTACCATGGTACACAATGACCTCTTGGTAACAAAACAACATATAGGCCTACTACTTTTCAGTATCTATACAGTTTGATCCTGAACTACAGGCATAAACGCTGTGAGGTGAATTCCTGTGTAAAATGAGATAGAAAACAGTATACGGCCTAAGTTACACAGTAGTTCGTAAGGAAGGTAGGTGCCCTTAAAAATTAAGATTTAAAATGCTTTTAATTCAAGCAATAAAATATACTTGAGATGAAAGAACAACTCCGTTAATACTGTTGTCTTGAATCGAGATATGAAATATGCGAACAATCGTTGGGTAACATCACCCCATTCATTGAGAAAATAGGAGGTTCCAGGTTATTATCCAACAAATGTGTGTAACCCATGGGTGTTCATCGCTTTTCATGATGTCATTATCATATGTACAATAATGTACAAAAATGTTGCTTTGTTTAACACTCTCAGGCGACCAGATGTCATGAAAAATATGCAACGTTTGTGTAAGGATGCAGTTGGTTACCTGCCAGGTATGCAATCGGTAATACCAAAAACTTGTTATTATCTGCGAGCGCAATATTTAATGTTAATCTCAATTCTAATTGAAGTCCTTATCACGGCCTTTATAGTGGTTACAGTCATTTAATTCACACGTATTATTTACACACATTCAATCCAACTTTCTGTCTCCGTCATTCCAAATATCTGTCACTTACCCATCCAGTTAAATAGTCCCGCCCACCAGTCCCACTCTCCACTGTACCGAAACTCGCAGCCCGCAGACTTCACTTTCACTGGCCACTGTCGTCGCCGCTCGTCTCTTAGCTTGCACTGAACACCTAGCGCTTAAGGCAACAGAAGGTACCAGACTCCCGACTCCATACTGTCAACTCGGAGGTCATGGCGGGACAGGGAGTTGGAAGAGAAGATAAAAGCCCTTAGGAAGGAGAAAATAAAACTTCACAGACTTCGGGCTGAGGAGCGAGAGCAAATCTCCCGAAGTTACAAAGTCAAGAAGCAAGATTACTTCGGCGGGGTGCGGAGGAAGAAGACCAAGTCATGGGGAAATTTTGTAACTAGGGCCGGAAACGAAAACCCATTTGGCCTTGAATACAATCTAGCAGCCAAAAAACGAAAATAACTACTCCACCACCATGTATCAAGGTTAATGGAGAGTTGATAATTGACCAACAAAGGTCGATGGAGGTGCTGCTCCACACGCTTCTGCCAGATGACTCCCTCGATGAAGAGGGGGAGGAGCACACTGAGAAGAGACAGTCAATGATAACGGTCCCGGATATGCAAAATGCTCTGAAATTCGAGCTGGAGGAATTAACGGCAGCAGTGTACAAAATGAAGAGCGGCAAAGCTCTTGGAAAGGATGGAATAACTGCTGAAATCCTGTAGAGGAGTTATTCAAGAATACAATACGTATTGCTTGCAATATATAATGACTGTCTTCGGATCGGTGTGTGTTTCCTGCCCCTTGGAAAGAAGGGTGCTTAAGGATATTTTACAAAGGCACCAATAAGAAGCCTGATGACCCTAAATCGTATCGGCCGCTGACATTGCTTCTGAAGCTGGGCAAAGCGTGTGAAAAACTTGTAAACAGAAGAATGATCATGGCCTTGGATGCAGAAGGAACTCTGAATGAGGACCAATGTGGCTTTAGGAAAGGTACGGGGACGGACTTTGCCCTACATGATGTCATGAAAGCCATCAGAGAGAGCACAGAGAAATATGTAATGGGAATCTTTCTGGACATCTCTGGTGCTTTTGAAAATGCCAGGTGGCCGGAGGTAATGTATCAGCTTAAAAGGAAGAGATACCCGGCAAGCATCTATATGGTCATAAAGGACTTCTTTAATGACAGATGGAGCCAGTACACAGCCAAGACTGTACAAGTCAGGAAAAGACTGACAAAGGGATCTCCCCAGGGATCGGTTCTTGGGCCGATACTATGTAAGGTCCTTTTTGATGGATTTTTGGAGATGGGTCTTTGGCCTAGGTGCGCGGTCTTCGGATACGCAGATGATAGACTTGTCTTGGTCTCTGGTAATTCCAGAATATCACTAGAAATTAAAGCAGCACAGATAATTGAGAAGGTTTGGAAGTGGTCAGTCACTGCAAAATTACAATTTTCGATTGAAAAGACCAAAACCATGCTACTGAAAGAAAGGCTGCAGAGACCACCGACTGTGCGCTTTGGTGGGAACCCAGTTGGATATGTACACGAATTCAAGTACCTGG
This sequence comes from Clitarchus hookeri, assembly GCA_002778355.1. Taxonomy (NCBI): domain Eukaryota; kingdom Metazoa; phylum Arthropoda; class Insecta; order Phasmatodea; family Phasmatidae; genus Clitarchus; species Clitarchus hookeri. The sequence continues at coordinate 498,301 of NQII01000661.1, forward strand.
GAGTCATCACGGATGATAAGATGAGCTATCTCAAACGTATTGAGTATGTTTCTCGGAAGGCTGTGGTGGTCTCCCAGAAACTAAAAAGAATAGAAAACACCAGCTGCGGCCTCNTATTGAGTATGTTTCTCGGAAGGCTGTGGTGGTCTCCCAGAAACTAAAAAGAATAGAAAACACCAGCTGCGGCCTCAATTGCAACACCTTAAGGACTATCTATAGGGCAGTGTTTGAGACCACTATATTGTATGGAGCTGTGATGTGGTACCACAGGGCCGAGTTATCACGGCATAAGAGAAAGCTCGTCAGTGCTCAGAGAGCGGCACTGCTGACTGTGGCTAGGGCATATAAGACTGTACCCAATGAGTCACTCCCAGTATTGATGGATGTGCTACCCGCAGACCTATTAGTAAAATACAGGAGGATAACTACGGAGAGAGCACGAGTCGTAAGGCTGTCTAAAGCAGACAAATATGAAGTCATGGAGGGCATCTTAGATGAGTGGCAAGAAAGGCTGAGCACCTCAGAACGTGGCAGACTCACCCATGAACTGCTGCCAAATATAAGGGCAAGAATGGAGTGCAAGTGGATAAAGATCAACCACTACAGCACGCAATTGTACACTGGCCACGAAAATTTTAAGGCAAAGTGGCACAACTTGCGACTGGTGCGATCTCCGTTATGTGAAGTGTGCGGAGTTGTCGATACAGTTCAGCATGTGATTTCCGACTGTCTGAAGACAGAATACACAAGAACATGGTTGACGGAAATCACAGAAGAAAACGGTATACACTTAGGACTGAAAAACGCTATGATGTTGGAATATCTCAGATTGGCGAAGACAGGTTTTTAGAGAGAAAACCAGTAGAATACTGTGCAATGGCACAAAAGAAAGTGAATGGCCCGAAAAGACAAGAGGAGAAAGTGCCGTGCACTGTCTTACTCACCAGAGTACTGTTAAAATGTGGGAGGAAGGAGGGTATGCTGCTAAAAGGAAGACTTCAAAGACCACCGACTGTGCGCTTCGGTGGGAACCCAGTGGAAAATGTGCGTGAATTCAAGTACCTGGGAGTCATTATGGATGACAAAATGAGCTTCCTCAAGCATATTGAGTATATTTCTAGGAAAGCTGTAGTAGTCTTCCAGAAATTAAAAATAATTGGGAATATGAGCTGGGGCCTTAATTATGGTAAACTGAGGACCATATACAGGGCAGTGTTCGAGACCATAATACCTTATGGTGCAGTGATGTGGTTCCACAGAGCCGAATTATCATGGAATAAGAGGAAGCTCATAAGTGCTCAAAGAGCNCTTATGGTGCAGTGATGTGGTTCCACAGAGCCGAATTATCATGGAATAAGAGGAAGCTCATAAGTGCTCAAAGAGCGTCGCTGTTGACTGTGGCCAGGGCATATAAGACTTTGTCAAATGAGTCACTCCCAATGTTAGTTGGTGTGCTACCCATATACCTGATGGTCAAATACAGAGGGTTAACAACAGAGAGAGCACTGGTCGCAAGGTTGTCTAAAGAAGACAGAGATGGAATTATGGAAGACATCCATTACCAGTGGCAAGAGAGATGGGATACTTCAGAACGTGGTAAGCATATGTACGAATTGCTACAAAAAGTTTTAGCTAGAATGAAGTGCAAGTGGATGAAGATCAACCACTAGAGTATGCAACTGTATACTGGCCATGGTAGTTTTAAGGCCAAACTTCACAGCCTGCGACTTGTGTGATCTCCATTGTGTGAAGAATGTGGAGTGGATGATACGGCCCAGTATGTGATTTCTGACTATCAGAAGACATAAGAACATGTATAGAAGAAATCACGCAAGAAAAGGCATTCACTTGGAATTAGGAAATGTTATGACAAACAAAGCTCTTCATAAGAACTGGAATGAGTTCGCCACCAAAATCGGCAGAAGATTAGGGGATTTTGATAAGTGGCAAGAAGAGCAAAATTCTGCTGACCCATAATGGGGTATTCAGGTAAAGTCTTTAATGAAATGAAGTCGGAATATCTCAGATTGGCGAGAAGGACAGGTTTTTAATGAGAAAACCGGTAGAATACCGAGTGAGGCACAAAGAACATTGAATGGCCCGAAGAGACAAGAGGATAAAGTGCAATGCACTCTCTTACTCACCAGAGTACATTCACAGTGCAGGAGGATGGAGGGAATGCTGGTCTTCGGGCCTTAAAAACCTGTAAACTCGGAGGCCTGCCGCGCTTTTGTAGACCAGCTGTTCCGGTCCAGAATGTTCCCAGCATCCCGAGTCGAGCTGAGGGAGGCGAGGGTGGTGACCAGAACATTCTCGTAACGATATCAAAGACATTTATCCTCTCTCAAGGACGAGAGCGGCACGAACCCCGATACCCTTATCGGACACGCGTCAATCATACGCGGTGGCGTGCTTGTAAACATATCTGCTAATATCCTTTATCACCAAGCATTCGCACTGCCACGGGGGGAGGGGGGGGGGAGGTCTAAGGAAAAAAAACGCAGAGCGGCCGCATGTATCGTTACATTATCAGTAATTTACCACGTCCACGATTACACTTACGTTTACTCTGATGCTCTAAGTCAATGGCCACAGATAGTTACAGTTGAGCCCGACAGGTGACATTCGTCAAGTGCGTTGGGGACGGAGTGGCTGAGCGGTTAGTCTGCTCGTCTCCCACCAAAGCAAAATGGGTTCAATTCCCGGCCGGGTCACTCCCGGATTTTCGCAAGTGGGAATCGTGCCGGACGATGCCGTTGGTCGGCGGGTTTTCTCGGTGATCTCCCGTTTCCCTCGCCCTTGCATTCCGGTGCTTCTCTATTCTCACCTCATTTTACACTCATCGGCTCTCAAGACATCGTTGTTGAAAGCCGCCCAAATCTCTCAACTCATCTCAACAAGCGTGTTCGTGAAATTAGCGCTTGCCTAGGTGTGTAAAAAATTTTTCTTCCACTGTGTGTTCGCGTCGTCTGTTTTAAAGTCCATTGAGTCAGAAATCCAAATCACACTGCAAGTATTATTTTGTTGTAGTATATTTTACCAGAAAATGTTAACTGATGTAATTTATAGTACTGACTTCCTCACATTACAGATATTATTTAGAACTGTCATCTTTTTTATAACAATTTTTCTTTGCCATTTTGCTGGGGTCAGATGTCGCGTGTCCAGTTGTCGGAAGTTTCCCTTATGGCAAATCTAAAGACATGGCAATCTTAGCTGGACCGTTAATTAAACCCAATTGCGAGTTTAGTGTGGTACTAATATGCTGCTTGGTTAAGATGATCAGTGAATTTTCCGGTAGTTCCCCGACGAACCGACCTTCTCTGGGTTGGGAGGAAACAGAGTGCGTGTTGCACAACGCAGGAACGATTTTCCTAGTTCTCTCGACAAAGCTAATAACGACGTTTCACACTCCGTGACGACCGGCGTTACGTCTTCCTGAGAGTTTCGCAAGCTGTAGTCCATGCTCATTTTCTTTCAACGGCCTTATGACGTGCCGGAAAACTGTTGACCAAACCAATACTGTAATCTGTTGTGTACAAATTTCAGTCTTGTCAGGGAAATCTCAGAAGTTTTTCCTGGAAATCAAACAGTAGAGCACATCAACTCTTCCAACACGATGCCCGTACACCATACGGAAAACGATTTTTTAAATATTGCCTCAGATTTAAAATCTTATGCACTAACCTACTCGATTTAACTTTATAGTTTAGTAAGCTAGGAGCACAAAGTTAAATTTGTCCTGCAAAATCTATCATTCTTCTGAATAAAACCACTCAGATATAAAACACGTGATGGACTTATAAACAATAGCCACAAGCATGGCTAGTGCAATAGGAATACGTGGAGCTGGTGACACCCTCCTATACGGTTATAATCCATTCACGGTTACCTCAAACGTTTCTGAAGCCCTGCTAAAGTTCTACTTCCAGGATATCCCTCCGCCTCATTCAAACAAAGCTTAGCTATGTATACAGAATTACACTAACAGGACGGTGCACCGCATTCGTGCGCGCTTGGTGTAATGATATTTCTCACTAGAACTATTTCTTACTGGGCATTATCAACACACCTTGTTCCTCCCTGATTTGTTCATATTAATTATATGTTGAATTATTATAATTTATAAATAAAATACAAATAAAATTTCAGTTGATCCAAAAATGAGGTTTAACTATGTTAACACGAGTATGAAACGCTTGTGATAGATGATATAATTACGAAACAACGAAACACGTCAGGCATGGTGTGAATTTTAGAGAAACCGTGAACATACTATAAGAGACATTCGTCGTAAAGCTAGTGACTTCTGAGTGGGTAATAAAAATGAAGACGTGATGCGAGTAAAGTGTAACAGCCAACGAAAGGTTCACCTCTTCAGAATAACGTGCAGATGTTTCGCATCAAACCTGATTTCAGTGCATAATTTCGCCTCGTGTCGAAACACTGCTTAGTCTGATCCCCTCGCTACTAAGGTATGACGGGGCCGTGGTGGTGTAGTGGTTAGACAGCTTGCCTCCCACCGAGGCGAACCGGATTCGATTGCCAGCGTGGTCACTTCCGGATTTTTGCATGTAGGAATCGTGTCACAGGTTTTCTCGGGGATCTCCCTTTTCCTCCACCTTCGCCTTCAAGCGCCGCTCCATACTCAACTCACTTCAAAATAATCGGCTCTCAAGCCCTCGATCTTAAGAGCCGCCCAAATCTCTTCACTCACTCACTCATTAAATTATGATGTGTTAGAATTCCGTAGGCGAACATAAGTTTTTTACAACATAGGACGCATTACTGTAAGCCTCCCTATTCATACATGGATGGCACTTCAAAAGAATTTGAGGTGGGGGGAGGGAGTACGAATTACTTACGTGATCTTAACGTATCAATAATACGTAAAATGTAGAGGTTAAACAACTGTTTAAATATATGAGTAAGTTTCGGTCTGTCTATGACACTTTTATTTCGCCGGAAATGTTTACAGAATACCTACGTACTTTGAGTCCTTCATTAATAAGATTTTGCTGCAAAAAATATTAAACTTTGTGATGTGCTTTGTGAGGTTAAAATAAAAAGTTGCAATTTTGACACCCTGCACTTCCATGCGTAGTTTAATTACAACTGATTTCCAAGACTTATTTTTTTTCTTGAGTACGGTTACTAGCCAAAGTGATTTTAACTTTGACCCCTACAAATGATTATAGTAATGCCCTCGACACAGAGCATGCAAAAGTAACAAGAATCGTAGCCATATTTTTTCAAATCTGCTCTAAAATAATTTTTTCGCCACTTAATCAAAACATTTTTTTTTCTAAACTCTGTGAAAAATTTTGCCCTTTAAGTAATAAGAGAATATATCAGAATTAAATTCTTTCTTTGATTGGGTTTTCTTTTCCGAATTTTGCAATATTGCCCGAGCCAGGTGGAAAGCATGGTTGGGTCGTTAGCGTTAACTTCATATTTTTTCTCTGTCAATTAAAGTTATTGCTGAAATGAGTTATAAGATAACAGATGCTTAGATAAGTTACTACTCAAGTTGAACATCTCGAGCATCGCGGAAGACGTAAAAATGTCGTACCAGACGAACTTTACGTACGTCCAGACGTGCCCTTCACATTTCGCGGCACATGTGAAGGACAAGGACACACTCAGCGTCAACAGATAATTTTCGTTTTTGTTGTACAAATTACAGGTTATCGTGAGAAGGCAAGCGGAAAACAGACATCCCAACGACTGCTTGAGGAAGTCAATACTGCGTAGTCAAATGAGCACGCGAAGCTTGTTGCAAAACGCGAGGAATCCACATTTCGTTACTTCAACGCGGTTTGGAAATGCTTTGTAACAAGAAAAAAAAACAGCTGAGCCTCAACAGCAAGCAGACTGGGATGTCTCGACAGTTACGTGCGAGCCATTTTCGTGGCGTGTTTGTTCCGAAACGTTTCCGCATTGATTGAGCACGTCTTCTTCGAGCGTGTGCAATCGTCAGTCGAAATGGCGGAGAAGGAAACAATCTGGAAGTAATTCGATAATAAAGACGAGATCGTCACACACGTGTGTGCCTTTATGCAATATATACAGGCTGTTCCCAAGCAGGTGGGAAGTAATCAGGGAGTGGATAGCACACCCCAAAACCACTAAATAAAAGTCCCTATGACAATATGTCCAAAAACTATCGAACACAATATTAAGTAAGCTTATTTGCACTATGGAATTATAAATTAAATTTTAAAATTAAACAGCCAGTTAGTATCACTTTAGTTTGTAGTCTTTAAGCAAACTTGTTAAAACTCTCTTTTTTTTGTCCGTCTGAAATACGTGGAAACTCAAGTTATAATTTGGTATCAAACAGTTATGAAAAATTACACATTTTCACAATTATTTATAAATTACTCAGTGTCGCACGACACTGCTTGCACTCTCAGAAACTCTGTGGCACACACAAATAATAAAGAATACATTTACATATAAAAATTTATTATATGAAAATAGTTATATGTAGCTAATATTATTTTCCATACTTGGGTTTTAGTATGTGTATCATTATCTTTTCTTGGGGAGAGGGGGGTGGCACGATCCCCTGTACCCCCTCTCCGTAGTTGTGCCTTCGAGTTTTATACATGGAATGCAGTGCTTACTNTTAAAACTCTCTTTTTTTTTGCCTGTCTGAAATACGTGGAAACTCAAGTTATAATTTGGTATCAAACAGTTATGACAAATTACACATTTTCACAATTATTTTATTTAATGAGTCACAGCGTGCTGTGACGAACGTGAGAGTCTTTGACTGTGGCACACACAAATAATAAAGACTACATTTACATATGAAAATTTATTATATGAAAATAGTTAAATGTAGCTAATATTATTTTCCATACTTGGGTTTTAGTATGTGTATCATTATCTTTTCTTGGGGAGAGGGGGTGGCACGATCCCCTGTACCCCCTCTCCGTAGTTGTGCCTTCGAGTTTTATACATGGAATGCAGTGCTTACTNGGGGGTGGCACGATCCCCTGTACCCCCTCTCCGTAGTTGTGCCTTCGAGTTTTATACATGGAATGCAGTGCTTACTGTATGCTGTTCACAGTTATTTGAACAATTTTCAAATCAACCTTTGAAAAATGCCACTGGCCTGTCTGCGTGTATTTTAACAGGCACACTTGACTGCCATGACCCAGTAAAGTTGGTAACGACTTAGGGAAAGTAGTTTCACGTGTTAACTTGGAATTAAAAACGTTAGATAAACATTTATGAATAATGAGATTATTTATTTTGTTTTTTGTTTTTTCTAATGCATACAAACAAGTGTAAGAATTAGAAAATTTCTAAAATATATACTTTGCTAATAATTTCACAATTTCACTTAAGCGATTAGGCACACGGCAATGTTAATCGTACATATGGCGGAAGAATACACAATGTGCATACAAGTATATCTTAAGCAGGCCTTACAAAAGTTATCAGTTTACCATGAACAACCTGTAGCACGCACGCCTCCCATCGAGACATTCTGCAGCACGACTCGAACGGTTCTGGGACCGAATGTTTGCACGTGGTAAACGTAGCGCGGACGTTGCCGGTGACAGAAGAGGATTTTATCCGGGTAGTCCTGTTTCTCCCACCGCTGAATTCCATCGCTTCTTCGCCCATTCCTCTCTTCACCTCGTCGGCAACNTCCGGGTAGTCCTGTTTCTCCCACCGCTGAATTCCATCGCTTCTTCGCCCATTCCTCTCTTCACCTCGTCGGCAACCTGCAGGCCGATCGCGGAGGACACGAGCGAACTTCATGTAGGCCAACCGCCACCACTCGACACTGACATCTCGTCACCTCGTGTCATCCATGCTGACCCAGCCTTCAAGATAGCAAGGGCGTGCGAACACAGAATAGCTGAGCGTAGCTGAGAATAGCTGACGGCGCTCTCGTACCGCGTGCCGGGGTAACCATTATAGCTCCCGCGCTTCTCGGCGGCAGGNTCCGGGTAGTCCTGTTTCTCCCACCGCTGAATTCCATCGCTTCTTCGCCCATTCCTCTCTTCACCTCGTCGGCAAACCTGCAGGCCGGTCGTGGAGGACACGAGCGAACTTCATGTAGGTCAACCACCACCACTCGACACCAACTTCTCGTCACCTCGTGTCATCCATGCTGACCCAGCCTTCAAGGTAGTAAGGGCGTGCAAACACAGAATAGCTGAGCGTGGCTGAGAATAGCTGACGGCGCTCTCGTACCGCGTGCCGGGGTAACCATTATAGCTCCCGCGCTTCTCGGCGGCAGGCAGACAGGCGGGAGCCTTAAGATATAGTATTCCGGACGTATTTTCTGTACAATCGTAGTTAACGCGTTTACGCGTATCTCAGCAAATAAATGTCCTCCGAATAAGACTTTTCGCCAGAAAATATAAAAAATAATTATACAGTCCCGTTCAGGCTTGTTTTTGTAATGTTACGTTTATTCTAAGAGAAAAAAAAATGTGAAAATGGTTAAAAAACAAATCGCATTTTAGAGTCCTCCTGCACAGTTTCCGTAATAGGTAGCAGAAAAAAAAAACTTTACAATCGTAGTTTAATCTATGGGCTTTCATCGCATGTAAACAAGTTCCACTGTTACAGATCTCATTTGCACAGGAAAGCGTAACAGCGGGAGCCCTGCACGTAGGGGCGACGGGGCGTTGGTGGCGCGTGTTATTGCCACCCGTATAGCTGTGCCATGTACCATTAAGTACTCTGTGTGCGCGGAGTTGAGATATTTCGGCGGCTCTTAACAACGAGGTCTTGAGAGCCGACGAGGGTGAAATTAGTTGAGAGCGGAGCAGCGCCGGAATGCAAGGGCAGGGGGAAGCGGGAGATCCCCGAGAAAACCCGCCGACCAGCGGCATCGTCCCTGGCACGTTTCCCACTTGCGAAATTCCGGGAGTGACCCGGCCGGTGATTGAAGCCGGGTCGCCTTGGTGGGAGGCGAGCAGTCTAACCACTCAGCCACCTGTGCTAGGGCGTCACGTTACTGGAGGAGAAGCCTCTCCTCAAGTTCTTCCCCGCATTGTCCCATAGACGAAGGAATCCCCTTGGCTAGAGACAGGAAAGCGCGTGAATTTCTCTACCGCACCTGGCACAGGAAAAACGCAGCCAAATTGGCGTTCGAAGAAATCTTATTTTTTTCCTCTAGCTACGCCAAGGACTACGCACTAGAAACTTGGATTGCACAGACGCTGATTTCCGTCTCGCAAAGTCGTCTTGAGAATTTCTTATGAGAATCGCGTTAAGCATTGAAAATTATTGTCTATTCGCGGTTCCTTTCCTCTTTTTTAATCAAACCTTTGAGAGATCACCCCATGCCTTATGTGTTTGGTTGTTGTTTCCTAACTACGCCATGTATCACAAGCGGCCTATACTTGTGTTGGCCGTATTATTGAATAAATATACCTTTTATTTGTATTTTAAGAATAAATTATAATGTAAAATTTAAGGATAATATGAATAAAAATGGCAAGAAAGCAGGTAACTTGGTAATGCTCAGTAATAAATAGTTATTGTGCAAAATAGTATTACACTGAGTGAGCACGAATATGGAGTGCTATTCCTACGGTGAAATTTTCTAGACTAGGTTAGACTTTTATTGCTTGAAAAGGATGAATATCCTCGAAGTAAAACTGTATCAGGACTTCAGGAAAGTTGGAAGCGAATGGACAATACAAGGGAGTATTTACTTGCCGGGATTTAAAGGTAAATATTTAAATAATTTCTAACAACTCCAACTTTTACACCAGTAGGGTTATCAGGTGAAGGCATAAATGTCATATTAACATTGACTCATATATGAAAACGACTCATCACTGCCTTGATTTACAAGGGATTTCAACCGCTTCACGAATATCGCCCTAAAACATAAGTTGTGCATTTGAATTTGCAGACCTGGCTCAATGTCGTCTATCAGAATGAGTAGAAAGGTTTTGGACGGCTTTTAACATCAGAGTCTTGAGATCCGATGAGGGTGAAGCGAGGAGAGTGAGGAGCAGCGCCGGAATGCAAAGGCGGGGGAAACGGGAGATCGCCGAGAAAAAACCCGCCGATCAACGACATCGTCCAGCACGATTACCACTTGCAAAAATCCGGGAGTGACCTCGCTGGGAATCGAGCCGGTTCGAATTTACGGAAGGCAAGTAGTGGGCTGACCACTACACCACCGCTACCCCCTTTATCAGAAGACTTTCATTCACCACGTTTAATGAATACTATAAAAATCGTTAAAGTATCGTAATAAATCTATAAGGTAGACTTTCTAAACATGACAGTTTTTCTCCCTCACCCAACCAAAGCTTTCTTGCTTATATTGTTTTTGACTGTACCACGAGAGTATAACCCTATGCGTTGCACGCTCACACACAGAAGAAGGAATATCAAGTAGTGTGAACATCAAACATTTTTTTCGTAAGTTTTATAAAAAAAATTTTTTTTATTTTTTTTTGTATTTATTAGCTCAAAGGTTTTTATAACCTTACAAATCAAACATTGTTTACTTGTAACACACGATTACATGGAAAATGTAAATTCAACACGTCATGAAGTCTGTANAATTATTGTCTATTCGCGGTTCCTTTCCTCTTTTTTAATCAAACCTTTGAGAGATCACCCCATGCCTTATGTGTTTGGTTGTTGTTTCCTAACTACGCCATGTATCACAAGCGGTCTATACTTGTGTTGGCCGTATTATTGAATAAATATACGTTTTATTTGTATTTTAAGAATAAATTATAATGTAAAATTTAAGGATAATATGAATAAAAATGGCAAGAAAGCAGGTAACTTGGTAATGCTCAGTAAGAAATAGTTATTGTGCAAAATAGTATATGTGACTCACTCGTGCTTATACCTCACGATAAGGATGCCACTTATTTTCTAGACTAGGTTAGACTTTTTTTGCTTGAAAAGGATGAATATCCTCGAAGTAAAACTGTATCAGGACCTCAGGAAAGTTGGAAGCGAATGGACAATACAAGGGAGTATTTGCTTGCCGGGTTTTAAAGGTAAATATTTAAATAATTTCTAACAATTCCAACTTTTACACCAGTAGGGTTATCAGGTGAAGGCATAAATGTCATATTAACATTGACTCATATATGAAAACGANTCCAACTTTTACACCAGTAGGGTTATCAGGTGAAGGCATAAATGTCATATTAACATTGACTCATATATGAAAACGACTCATCACTGCCTTGATTTACAAGGGATTTCAACCGCTTCACGAATATCGCCCTAAAACATAAGTTGTGCATTTGAATTTGCAGACCTGGCTCAATGTCGTCNATTTCAACCGCTGCACGAATATCGCCCTAAAACATAAGTTGTGCATTTGAATTTGCAGACCTGGCTCAATGTCGTCGATCAGAATGAGTAGAAAGGTTTGGACGGCTTTTAACACCAGGGTCTTGAGATCCGATGAGGGTGAAGCGAGGAGAGTGAGGAGCAGCGCCGGAATGCAAAGGCGGGGGAAACGGGAGATCGCCGAGAAAAAACCCGCCGATCAACGACATCGTCCAGCACGATTACCACTTGCAAAAATCCGGGAGTGACCTCGCTGGGAATCGAGCCGGTTCGAATTTACGGAAGGCAAGTAGTGGGCTGACCACTACACCACCGCTACCCCCTTTATCAGAAGACTTTCATTCACCACGTTTAATGAATACTATAAAAATCGTTAAAGTATCGTAATAAATCTATAAGGTAGACTTTCTAAACATGACAGTTTTTCTCCCTCACCCAACCAAAGCTTTCTTGCTTATATTGTTTTTGACTGTACCACGAGAGTATTAACCCTATGCGTTGCACGCTCACACACAGAAGAAGGAATATCAACTAGTGTAAACATCAAACATTTTTTTCGTAAGTTTTATAAAAAAAAATTTTTTTATTTTTTTTGTGTTTATTAGCTTAAAGGTTTTATAACATTACAAATCAAACATTGTTTACTTGTAACACACGATTACATGGAAAATGTAAATTCAACACGTCATGAAGTCTGTAATAACATGAAGTCGTGTTACATTTCTGCAGGAACATGAAGTCTACAGTACTTTACAGTCAATTAGTCAGTCTACAACTATTGGCCATTCACGGTTGCTTCACAACTTTTTTGAAGCCCTGCTTAAGTTCTACTTCCTCTATACTCTTCAGCCTCATACAAACAAAGCTTAACTTTTTCTACAAAATTACACCAAAGGGACAGCGCACCGCATTCGTGCGCACTCAGTGTAATAATATTTTGCATAAGAACTATATCTTACTAGACATTACCAACACACCTATTTTCTCCTTGTTTTTAATTGTATTATTTATGAAGCTTATATTATATTTTATAAATAAAAAAGTGAAGGTTCAGTTTAATATAAAAAATAGGTTTTTTTTGTTAAAAAAGTTTAAAACGCTTGTAATACGTTGGAAACAAGCAAGCACGTAATACATGGTGTGATTTTTCAAAGGTTTGATTAAAAAAGTGCGAGGAACAGCGAATAGATTATATATAGTATATATATATATATATATATATATATATATATACTACCACAGTCGATATTTTCGTGGACTGGCTGGCGCTTTTGAGTGTAGGCAAGTACGCATCACGGCGACGTTCAATAAGTTCGTGGACTGGCGCCCCGAGTGTAAGCAGCCACGCATCACGGAGTCCAAGAGCTTAATGACTCTACTTATACAGTATATAACATTTATACGTGCCATATTCAGACACTCTCATGCTACAGAAGATTCATTTATATTCACGACACTTGACTGCGTTTCGTGCTGAACGTTAACAGTGGCGTACGTTTCTCGGAAATTTGTCATACAGCTACGTGTTCGAAACTATTATTGTCATTTAGTTGTGTTACAAAAACGATCGTTTGAAATACAAATCAAAACACACAAAATATATTACTGCCTTGGGATATCAATTGCTTGTGCGAAGATTTATTCTAAAAAACATGTTTGACTAATTATTCGAACTTATAGCTGTAACCGACACTTTTATACTTGAGATGTAATGGCGGAAATGGGGAGCATGCTTGATAATTTAACGCTTTTTACTATTAATAAGACGTATAGGAATATCGATATAAAACGAAGTGGCTACTTGAACTGTGCAAAACTTTAGATTATTAAGCATAGGCGTGCACGACAATTTGTACCATAAACAAACAAAAATTTTGCGGGTACACTCTAAGTATGATTACAGGACAATTCACGACGCAATACAGCCTTTTAGGTTTATTTAAGCAGACTTTAAGAGCAACATTTCTCAATATTTACATATTTACACAACTGCATTGCTTACTTGTGAAAGACCTTATTCTTTAGCTTGAAATTTAAAAGTAAAATAGGCACAAAGGACATTCAGATGTGACTTACATGGAAAACGGGAATAAAGAAGGAGGTTTTCAGAAGTAATCTCTTCCTAAGTTGAAAACGCAGTGCTAATGAACTTGGCCAATGCGCGGGCACGCGACAATTTCGTGTTTCGTGCTCAGCCAATAATACTTTTTTAATCTCAGATTTTCTTTTCCTGTTCAAGCTAAAAGAAAAAAAAGCAGCATTCTCACATGCAAAAATTAAGATTACTTCTGTAAATAATGAGAATATGACCTGGATTGATGCAAACGTTTTTTATTTTTTAAATATCTTGCGAAACAAATTATCGCCTGCAAAATTTTATATCAGTGAGTGCACATAAAACTTTTTAAATTATTGGAAAATTATTTCTTTTTTTTAAATTCCGGTTAGAGTTTTCATACGCTCAAAGTACTGGGAAATATTAGGCTTATGGCACGATCATTGTTTTGTCACGCTTATATCTGCACGATAGAGAGTGGAAGTTTATAAAAAGATGGAGATAAGGGGCACGTGACCCTTCTACCAACGTTTAAAATCATTTATATCCTGCATAAAGCATATGATCAAAAGATAACAGCATAAAACAATTTTAACTTTTTGTATAAATTAAGATGACGTATTTTCAACAAAATGTATTTAGCTTAAGACGTATTTGAAATAAAATCGTTTTGCCTCATCATTCCACTCCCTTAAAATTTTATTCTTGCTGTAAATTTTCGGCGATGACTTTCTCGAAATGAGTTGGCCAAGACAATTCCTTGCGAACACGAAAAAATGATGTAATTGGTCCTTTAGTAACTTAACTGATGCTAAAATAAACTAAATAATAATAAACTAATTTAGTCAATTCCGTCGCTTTTTTTTAATAGATCGAAGTACACAATTGCAACAGGCCGCCGTTTCGTGTTATTCCTTTATCGGGTCTCGGATTACAATTTACCTTTTTTGGTATAGATTGGGGTCTTCTGAGTTTCAATGACAAATATTTCAAAACTGCTTTGGTTACTGCATTTACGTTACAAAGAATGGATTCCACAATTTTTTTAAAATTAAATAAATACAAATAGTTTACACATGAATACAAACGTAAAATTCTATACAATCATTTTATTAGAGAATATGTTTGATTTTTACATAACGGCAAATCAATCATTAGTTTAATCTGAAGTAAAATATTCCTATAGCAGCAAATTTGCAAAAAAAAATATTTTAATGAACACATTTTTATATTATCAATAAAACTGCAGGTATTTCATTAAACGTGATAACTAAAAAATTAGAAATACTTTCGGCTGTCATGGATCTACAATAAATCGTGCGCACCAGGAACCAGTGCCTGGAGTTTTGGAATTCATTGGATTTAGGCGAAAATCGCTATTGAATCAGTCGAAATCAGCCCCTGAAGTAATCAGTTGGCACCACTGACTTACAGTCGAGCATCCTGCACTGGTTTCACAGAAGCGGACCCATTTGATATTGACAGTTTCAGGTTTCAAAGTGAAGGGAAACGCGCTCTTCCGTGGGGATCCGTCAAGCTGAGAGAAAGTTGGCAGAAGCTTCGCTGACGCGAGGTTATAAGCTGCTTCAGTCAGTCCTTTTTGTGTGTCACGCGCTCGACGTGACTGCGATAAAAGCACGAGTTGTGTTCGGATTACAAGTGCCGCGGCATACATACTTTAGCGCTGTATATACGTAAGTATCACGCCGCTACAAGGACAATGAAGAGTGTTTCAAGAACTCTCACCTTTTTTTTTTTACGTGAAGAATTCACACTTTAGATCTTTAATTCTCGGAAGAAATAAATCACACAAAAATAACATTCAGGTGTTAACGCAAACTGGAATTTTTTCCCCCGCCAGCACAAAAACAAAGTTTAGATTGATAAACTTCCTTAGAAAAAATTAAGATGTGTTAGCAGTTCTGAAATATGGCCAGGCCTGAAGGAGACATGCTGAAACGGAAAGAAGATGTGTAAAACGGTTAGGTTTGCTGTCGTATAAAAAGGGGGGAAAATATTAAATCGCTGTGTAATCAGCTTTTGCCCAAAAATTTTTTACTAGAATTTTTTTTCGGATTTTAAATATGAAGACCATTAAAACCCCCACTAAGAGGATAATAAGATCCTCTTATGGCAGCATATTTTAGAAAGAGTGCTTTCATTGTTTTGTTTAATTTTTTATATTTTAATTGTGATAAATGATTATAATCATGTGTGGATAATTACCCCACTTCGCACTGCCGTAAACCCAAAAACATAAAACACGCAGATATATACATCGTCTTTGGATTCATACCACACTCACGCAATGACAAGTTTCCGTTTAAGGATTACATGTGTCTACATAAAGATTGGTTTTCTTGAATGGTGGTGTAGCGACAAACGTCATGTGTGCGAAATGCCCTCAAAATATGATTATAATTTATTCTGTAGTTAAAAAGCTGTTGGACGCAGAGGGATGCAGTCAACCGATCGTATAAGCGAATCTTTCCAATCAAAATATACTAAAAATCTAGAAGTGTCGTGGACGGCCGAAGAAATATGCACAGGACCGAAGAAAGTGGAAATTGTCTTCCACTTGAAACCTGTTATAAAGCAATCCTACTAAATATGACAGAATAATCTCAACAAGGCGTACTTGTGAGTAAACTTTTTCTGCAGTTGGTTCTTCCGTACGCTACACAGTTGTATATGAATACACGTTTCTTACACAGATTTTCGCATGTGGGAGTCGTGCCAGACGACGCCGCTGGTCGGCGGGGTTTCTCGGGGATCTGCCGTTTCCCCCGCCCTTGCATTCCGGCGCTGCTCCATCCTCACCTGGCTTCGCCCTCATCGGCTCTCAAGACCTCTATGTTGAGAGCCGTCCAAATCTCTCCACTATGCCCTCCACTCCAAGTTATGTCAATGTAACATTGCCACGAACCTGATCATTTCATTGCAGCGCTATCCATGTGAAATCGTGGAATTGCTATGCACGTAAATTTATTATTTTTATAGTAAAATTGTTTTTGGATTTTTACAAGGAAAATCCTTGGAAACCCAGTTGCCAAGGAAATCGTTTGTAAAACTACAAATAGTCTTTTTTTGTAAATTCTGTAAAACATATATTTGTAATATTACAAATTATATACTTGTACTGCAACTTAACATTATTGAGAAGTGGACATAAAATTGATTTTTGTTTCTTCTTGAAAACAAATGCAATTAATTAATAGGGAAAATATTTCGAAATACAATTCAGGAAAAAAACATTGTCTTTCCCGCACGGGGAACAGATCCGCCGTCTTTTATGTAACTAACCTATAACGCTAATCACAAGACCAACTTGACTTAAGGACATTGTTATTATTTTTGTACCTACTGAATATAACAGTAAATACCTACAAAGTATAAGTGAAGTTATTCGGTTAAGAAGAACGCATACGTTTCATTTTAAGAGTTCTGTGAAAATATGAAACACTAACATTTAATGAGTAATAGCGTCACGTGTTTTTATAACTATAGTCACTTTATTATGATTATTTGAGTTGTTTTAAGTGTTCTAGGTTATTTAAATTTGCAATACATTTCTTTTTGCATGCAACTACACTTTACATCAACGCTATTTTTTGAAAAAACAGCTATATAAGGTTATACGTGGCTGAACGTCCGTCGTTTTGCTTGAGCTCGTGGATACGGGTCAGTATAGTACGAACATTTATTGAGGCGTATTACAAACACCGCACTTGTAATTTTACAAACTAAAATCTTAGAAGAAAAAATCCTCTAATGTTACATTTGTAAAGTTACAAACCATTTCTCAGTCAAAATTACAAATAATTTTTTTAGTGTATAATGCTCTTCCTTACTATAATATGAATAAATTAGAAACGCAAACGTCACTGGACATAAATCAAAACATTATGGCCGTAATACGACAGTCTTAGGACTATTCCCATTCTCTTCACTGCCAACTTAATTGGAAACCCGTATGCTAATGAGCACTGGAGCATATCTATATGTAATAGGAACATATATTTTTTTCAAATGATGATTTGAAAAGTGCTCACTTTGCCACCGACAGCCAATAGAAAAACAGACCCACATATACTGTAGCTAGAACCGCCCTTCTTTTATAAAATCTCCATGGACACCTGTATAACTGAGGCTATATTTTTATTAGGATTATTGAAATAGTAAAATAAAACTTGTAAATGTATGTAAGTGAATTTTTAAGTAATGCTTGCATTTGATAATAGCATTTTTAGTTTTTTAATAGTTGTACAAGAAAATTTCATGGCTTCTCTTATCAGCGTCATTAGATATCACCTGCAGGTTCTTAGATTAATTTTTTTTTTAACCCGCGTGCCAGAAACGAACCTTACACGATTGAATATCAACTATTTTCGAATGTCACGTCTGAGATTTCACTCTGGAATATTTAATGTATCGCTACAGGCTACTGACACGAAAAGTAAAATAGTGCAATTAGATCTCGGATTTGATTATAACAATTATGACAGGTGACTGACCTTTTCGTAAGTTACATTTGTCACCGGATATATGCAGAAATTGCGGAAGATTTTTGTGTGGCCCATAAACACGTCTCTCGAATATTGACTTGGTTTAAAGGTGTCAGATCCCAAAAAAAAAGTCATTTATTTTATATTTGGATGAAATATTGTTTAACTCGTACCCATGGTGTATTATGACATTTCCCTCAAATAAAAAAATTACTTTTATATATTTTTTGAATAATTTGTTGTCAAATACAAAATTTTTATGTTCTGTTACAGCCGGAATAACTAATACTAACTACGTTGTAAAGATGAAAAATTGTACAAAGCAAACTAATTCCATGGGCAGCCACGTTACATATAAAATAAAAAGCCACAAATTAAAAATATAATATTAATGTAATTTTTTTAAAATATTTTAAACATTTTTTTTATGTATGAACTGTTGTTTACTGATTACATGTGTGTCAAGCAAAAACCCGCTGCATTGGTTTATGTTGTAAATTTTTTCATCTGTACAATTTAGTATCTATTTGTTATTACGGTGGCAACAAAACAGAAGAATGTTGTATTTGACATCAAATTGTTCAAAAAATATAACGTGGAAAAATTTTTTTATTCGAGGAAAGTGCCATCACATACAATGCGCACGAGTTGAACAATGTTTGGCACAGTTATAAAATAATAATTTTTTGGTGGGTCTGACACACTTAACGTTCCAGAAGTATTTTAATGACTTCTGCCTACCCAGTATGCAGTCACGGAGTTTAAATGGGTACTCAATGTCCAAAAAATTTTCTTCTCTGTGCACCAATTTTAAAGATAACCACTTCGAATAAAAAGTATTCTTCGTGACATTTCTTAATGAATACTGGCACGTTAAGACATCTGGGCAAGTTTTATACTTAGTATGTTTTTCCCTAAAATCAATCATTTGAATCTACATTTTACAATAAAATTATGAATTAATAATTTTTTTTAAATTTATTAACGGAGCAGTATTTCTTGAAAAAGTTGCGTTGAATATTATTTGTTTGAAGAAGTTATCTTTAAAATTAATGCACTGAGAAGGAATTTCTTTAGCATTGAAACTGCGTGGATGCAGGCTTGGTAACAACATAAAAAGTCAAAGATTAAAATATTATCAATTAAAAAAAAAATCTTATTCTGGTAGCTCTACGTGTAATTTTAAAATTTAATTGTAAATCGAGAATTGCTTATGCCGCTACAGAATATAACCAAGCACACTACTCGACACGAGAAGAAAATACGTTACAAATAACAATTACACTTTTTTATTCCTCTTTTCTTTACATCATGTAGTCAGCGCAGAGAGTAGGCAAAGTTTAGTGAAATTCTGGACCTAACTCAGTTACACCGTTGCCATAAAACGTTTTTTTCAAAGCGCTACGTCTTCTTGTATAAACTTACCAAGAGTCACTCAATTGACCTAGGTATTTAACAGCATGGTTTGTGTTCTCTGCAGGCCTTAATCGCCCGAACGACTGCTTCGGCCGTTCTTCCATGGCCTTTGACTGCGTAATTAGCGATACTGTGCGAAGTCTCCGCGACCACGTCGAGGATGGTATTTCCGCCGTTTACAAATGGACGCGAAGTCCTGCAAGGTACCAGTGTGGAGCCGTCGTTAGCTTCACCGTGTAAAATAATTCGACGGAATTTTTCTCGAGTTCGAAGTTGTTTAAGATGTCTCATCGCTACGAACTTACTTAATTTTTTTTAATGAGCATATGTGATACTAGCGATCAGCCATGTTTCTCAAACAGTTCATAAAAGTATTTTCCTCCAATCATTACTTAATTTAATTTATCTATCCAGTCTAAAAGTCAAAGAAGAGCACTGAGTCACAATTTTATCCTTGATATTTGAAGTTATTTTATTTCAAAAAGAAGATAGCGTTTAAAAATTACTTGTATTATTTTAAGTATAGCCAAATTAAAACCAGCCACTTTGCAACCCCAGTAAGGATTTTGGCGGGAACTTTACCTGTGCAAAACTCACACATACCTTAAGATGGCTCGCTAGTAAGCTATTATTTATAAAATAAGTGTTTGCTTATATACACGTATCTCAACAAATATATGTTCTGGAAATACGGTTTTTTTGGAAGAATAAAAAACTATTATTTACACCTGCCACATTTTACTTTTATCCTATTAATTATATGTTAAGAGAAAATATAGCGAAAGTGGTGTAGTTAAATGCATTGGCTTTCATCGCGTGTACATTGACTAGAAACCCAGCTTGCCACGAAGGCATATTACAGTCTTGGGAGGGCGTCTCGCAATTATACCTCATGATCAGACAAGGGCCTTGAGGCGTTTAACATTTTTTACTTGGCATTGCCCTTAACTAGGGCCACCTGTTTTTCGCGAAAAAAAATTTACGCGAAGGTTAGACTCCAACGTCCTATGTCGTGCGTAAAGTTTTCCTTTGGTTATCGGCCACGTGACTTTGTCGGGAGACAGTTTCTTCCCTGACTGGGCCAATCAGGATTAGGTAACTCCGACACTGAGTGCCCGTGATTCGCGGGGGCAGAAACCTGGAAAGCTTTGCAGTTAAAATCATCCAATCACGAAAGTGGATCTTAGCTCTAGTAGTTTGAAGTACAAGTGGTCCTTAAGTGGAGACCTGCGAAATTCACGTCATTATTTGGCATCACGTTAAGACTTCACAGCCGTGTAAATACTAGAGTCATCGCCATTTGTTCATTGGCTGCTACCTAAAGGTGTGAAACCATTGACTTCCTGGCAGAACTGCGCGCGATTCAGGTGCGCCATCGTGAAGTATTAATTTATTGGTGCTGAGTTACTGAGGGCGCGCCAATTGGAATGTCGCCCAATTACAATGATACGCAAATGTACACATTTTTGAAGTATAAACTGTCACCAACTAACAGCGCTAATTTGGCAGGTTTCTATCAATAATGAATCTTCTTTCCAGCCCGAGTAGGATGAATGTAAGTTGCAACGTTGAGCGAAGAAGGAAAAACAGTCATTTTGAAGTAACTTCGAAATTAACTAAGGTCACAGAAAGTAACACTCTAAGAAATTATTCTGAAATCTACCACATCGGTGTATCTATGTAGTAAGAAGACGTGAATGGTAAGGTCGTTTCCCGTACATGATGGCAGCGTTCCTCCATTTGCCCAGGAAACAGTCAAATGCGTACTTGCAGCCTGCCGCGTGCTGTTATTTCCATAACGTTTATAGGTTAAAAACTTTTATTACTGTTTCAGATGTTTAGTATAAATTCTTTACAGTGTAAGTTTCCTGTGGGGAAGGGGGGAGGGGTCATTTTAAAAGAGAGTTGATATTTTTCTGTGGCATCCCAATTACTTCTACCTCCCCGCCCCATTCGCGAACGTCTGGGCCTCGCTGGTCAAGCTTTTATTCAAGATTTATTAAAACAAATTCTTAGGACAAATACCAGGTTATTATTTATTCCTTTAGGTTAATATTATACTGATGGTAAATATATTATTACACCTACAGTCCGATTTAGGGAGTAATTACTGTCTCTGTTCCTAACTAACTAATTATTAAATAGCTCTATTAGGCCCTACACGACAGATTTACATTTCATAAAAGCTTTTACAAAGCCTTAAGAATATATATATATATATATTTGGGTTAGTTAACAACTTTCACTCGAACATTATATATATATATATACCTGAACGAAGATATAAATAAAATATATATCTCTTGCAATATACAATTTTAGAGTATTTTCAGTAATTAACGAAAATAATACTCTGTCTCTGCAATGTATTGTGGTATTCACTGCATTGAGAATGCAAACCGTAAAAATATGTTCGATATTGAAGAAGTAATAGCATTAGCAGGAAATTGAAATGTTATTTTAAGAGATGATATTAAAGTTAAAGTAAACTAGGAATGCTAGTATAAGTAAAAGAGTATTGGGGGCCATTAGGTCATTGTTATTGCAGTGAAGGTCCTAACAGCCCCGGGGAAGGGGGATGGGGGGTACCATCACGACCCCCCAATAAACGGCGTATCATACGGGAGGGACAGGGAGGACGTGTCCCCCCANGGGATGGGGGGTACCATCACGACCCCCCAATAAACGGCGTATCATACGGGAGGGACAGGGAGGACGTGTCCCCCCAATATTTTTGGTGAGGGGGGTGGTCACCCCCCCCCCAAGAAATTTTCACACTAATCAATTATTGATTAAANCCCCCCAATATTTTTGGTGAGGGGGGTGGTCACCCCCCCCCCAAGAAATTTTCACACTAATCAATTATTGATTAAATTATTGTATTTAGTTTTGAAGTATTCTATTGTCGGTAACTGTAATAATTGTGTTCACAGGACTGATTTTATGCTGACAGTATTGGCAACTTTGTGTACAGTGCTGTTTAGAAACATTAAACAACGTGTTTCGTATAGTGTATGCATTCGATCTATTGCTAACGTTAATTCTACCCAGGTTAGGAATAAAACGAGTTTTATTATCTGAGAGTTTGTCATAGGGAACATTTCCGCCACTAGGTGCGCACTGTTCCAAGAGGTCACTTTAGAATAAAATTTTAATCTACGTGAATAATGAAAAAGAAAGATTTTTCTTTTTTAGGAAGTTATTTTATATTTGATTTAGGTTTATTGCAATTATCCTGTTTTTTAACGTATAAAATAAAGAAAAAACTGTTACAGATGTGACACTAGCGCTTACTTAGTGGCGAAAATGTTTGGTTGCCAAACTTTTAACTTTGATATTTCCAACCTGAATAGAAGTAGCATTACTATTGCAAACCACCTAACAAAATGCCGGAATAACACAAATAGCCATGTAATTAAATTCCATGCTTCTAAATAACGACGATACTATTAGAAAGTTAAGTTTTTGGAGTAAAAAATGTCCCCACCCCCTTCCCAACTCTGGGAACAAATTTACGCCAATGCGTAGAGCTAGTGATTTTTCGCGGAATAAAAATTTGTGANCCCCCTTCCCAACTCTGGGAACAAATTTACGCCAATGCGTAGAGCTAGTGATTTTTCGCGGAATAAAAATTTGTGCACGGTAGACTTCAGTATTGTAAGCAACCAACAGCAGTTTGTCTATTGCCATTGGCTGCTGTTTGCTTGAGAAGGCCTTTTCGTATTCGACCGGGCCAATTACATTTCGGCAACACCCGCACGGCTCCTACGCGATTCGTGTGCAGACAGCTAACACGCGTCGAAAAGTAATTCAGCCAACCAAGAAAGGTAAAGGGCCCACGAGTGTTTCGAAATATAACTTGTCTTGAAATATTTTCGCGAAATTTTGCTACCCCTACCAATGCGCTCAGGGACACCCGAATTTCGCGAAAAGATTTCCGCACATGCTATATTTCAATACCCTTCGAGCGTACCAGCAGTATCCTTTTCCTTATTGGCGGCGTGTGTTCTGTGAGAAGACATTTCCTCATTTGACTGGCAAATCAGAATTTAGCCCCCCCCCCCCCC
>NQII01000661.1:521678-545393 GCA_002778355.1 Clitarchus hookeri
CGGGTCAAGATACTGCACGTTTCTGATTCGCGGGCAGACACTCAAGACGCGTAGCATCTGGAATCACCAAATCACAAAAGTGGATCTGAGCTAAAGTGCAATGAGATACAACTGGTCGTGAAATCTTTCCGCAAAAATGTCGGGTGTCCGTGCCAATGCGGTACTTCCGTGAATCAGCCGCAGGGCGAAGGAAACTTCCGGCCAGCGTCGAGAATTCGGGCATGCGAAGTTATCGCGACGCGGGAGTTGGGGTCGCGTCCTCAGCCCGGTGTCGCGTGTCGCCTGCGATACGCCGCTCGTTGCTGTTACTCGCGAGCGGCTCTGGACTCGGTATTGCTCTGTGATTGTTCCAAGTCACGTTCGTCGCGGCAGATTACGCGGGCGCAACGACTTCGTCGCCTCGACCTCCTGCGCGCACTCGCGGCAAATACTGCGCGTGCTTCCACCTCAAACGTGACTATTCTTCTCAAGGGGGGATGACGCCGCTGACGTGCGTGCGGCATTCTCCCAGTGGGGAACACGTGATTACAGAAGGTGTTCACGGTTAAGTAACCATTTTTTAAAGCGTTGATTGACATCCATTTTTCTTCTCGTTTCGTACTCTTCCGCCATATGTATATTTTACATTGCCATTTGCCCAGTGGCTTTATTCATACGCCAGACAAGTAGAAACTTGAAATTGCTAGGAACCTGAACGTATTATTATAGTGTATTTGCTGTTTTTTCACCCTTTTTGTATTCAGCCTTTAAAAAATTACTCCATTTATGACGCTTTTGGTTTGTTTCCTAATGTGTTATGTATCACATGCGTTTTATACTTCTGTAAACCACAAATTGTATTATTTTTTTTATCAAATTAAATTTTATTATTTCCTTTGTATGTAATATGAATAAAAACAGGGAGGAAATAGGTAAGTTGTTAATGCCTAGTAAGAAATACTTCTTACGCAGAATGCTGTTAAAGTGAGTGCGCACGAATACGATGCGTTGTCCCTTTGGCGTCATTTTTTAGAACTAGTTAAGTTTGGTTTGCATGAGGTAGAGGAATAGTTTGAAAGTATAACTTAAGCAGGGCCTCAGAAAAGTTGGAAGTAACCACGAATGAACTATAATATGTCATTTCTTACTCTTATGCGTAAGGCCAATGACTTTTCACGTAAGAATCGGAGCACACGGTAGACTTCAATACCTTTTTGGCTTGTTATACCTCCACTGGCTGCTGGGGCCGTGTCCGTCTTTGACCAAGCCACTTAGGACTAAGTAACTCCGACACTGAACATTCGGGATTCGTGCGCAAACGTTTAACACGGGCCAGATAATTTTTTAGCCAATCAAAGAAGCTGGACGACCCTACATTGCTTTGGACTGTATCTTGTCTAGAAATCTTTTCGCGAAATATCACTGCCCCTACTTTTGCGTGTAAATAAAAAAAAAACATTAACTGGATTTGTCATTTATTTAAACATTACGCTCGGAATACAGAGCCAAGATTTGGATATATTTTTCTTGATTCTCTGCCAACGTAACTGGGATCCTGTATGCCAGTGTTTATGCCTACTGTAACATCTGTGCAGTTAACGGGACGTTGATTTCAATAGTGCTCGCTTTTCTGTTAACAACGTATAATAACATTTAGCTATTATATATATACACATATATACAAACATATACAATCTACGAGACACATAAAATTTCTTCTATGTGGAAAGGAACCGTTCCTGACTGGAAGATATTAATTTGTATACAGATTTGACATTTCGTTGTTATTTAATTTTTAAATATCTCCCGAAAGGGTTACATTCTACTCCTCAAAATGTATTTTCATTCTTGCTGCGTCACTGCGAAATTGCGAGGGCTGTGTTTTTAGTTTTGACTGAATTCAAACATCCGAGGTCGCGTTTATAGATGTTTACGTGTAAAGCAAGCTTCTTCTATCCCCTATTTACTTGAAGGCGCCCACCTAACTAGCGCTTGAACTGCACCTCAGAGTGTTTGAAGTACTCGTTTTTCCACGAAGCTATTAAACGTGCGTCCACTGTGTTGATCTACGAAAATAACACACACTTCAGATGAGGGCTGTTGAGTGTTTTGAAGACGTCACGTACATTAGAAACACCATCTAAAAGTACTCCAAAAAGGCTGAAAACTGCTTTTCAAAGCGCTATATTTGTAAATATATCGCGTCAAAATTATACATAACTACGGCCAGTGACTTTTCGCGTAAAAATAGGAGCACACAGTAGAATTCAATACTATATACACACCTCAGCTGTTGTTATACATCCGTTGGCTGCTGGTGCCGTGTCCGTCTTTGGTCAAGCCACTCAGGACTAAGTAACTCCGACACTGAACCTTCGTGATTCGTGCGCAAACGGTTAACACGGGCCAGAACATTTGTTAGCCAATCAAAGAAGCTGGACGACCCTACAGTGCTTTGGACTGTATCGTGTCTCGAAATCTTTTCGCGAAATATCACTGCCTCTATACATAAATACTCAAGGGCTCTGCATTGAACCTCCTTACAGACTTCCCAATAAAATAATAGGGTCACCGCTGAAAGTCTCATGGGTAAAAGCAGTGCGACTAGAACACTGCACGCCAGTTCAGAGCCTTGGGCTTTGCGGCGATAGCGCACTTGAAGCGCGTGGCAGTGTCGCCCTTATCGCTTCCGCGCTTCTCGGCCTCAAAGCGGAAAAGAGCTCTAGGTAGGCGGGAGCCTTAACTGTATTTTAATTGGTTTTTCAAAAACACCCTGAAGTCTCTGAATACCGTGATTTAAGGGTTTTGCAGTGGTTAATTACATGTATTTTACTTGTACACTGTTAAAATAAATGTCCGTAAAATTACGGAAAATACCGGTTACAAATTATCCAGAAATCTGCGTCAAATTACAACCTCTTTGTTTTTTTCAATAATGTTCTCCCCGTAAATTTCACATAAATCTCCCTGAATTCACGGAACGTGTCTATAACCTTGCAAGTTTATCTTTTTAAATATGCTCTTTATAAAGAGGAGTAACCAACTATTACAAGAAGGTTCGTCGTAAATTGGGAATTTATATTGAATGATCCATGTATCGCTTAGTTTCTAGTCATGTTATTTGTGTAATGTATTTCACTGTGTATTAGAGAGAAGTTAAAAACAATTTCAACATTTTGTCTTGTAGTGGGATTTGAACACGAAACAAAAAATCAACAATCAACAACTCGAACCACTCCCCTAACACACGTTTACCCGAAGTATTCCGTAAATAGGGATTTTACATGAAAGCGAAGAACGCGTCTCTCTTAGTTTCATGTCGTATTAGAGCGCTTGTTATATTTGCGGTTTGTAAAACGAGGTTACAAAAAGGTTGTTTTATTTTAGTTATGCGCGTGTTTTACCTGTGTATACAGAAGGTTTTGTCCTGTAGCGGAATTCGAACACGAGCAAACGAATTGCCACTCCATGAGGGGTTCGCCACTCACCTACTACTATTTTACACNGTAGCGGAATTCGAACACGAGCAAACGAATTGCCACTCCATGAGGGGTTCGCCACTCACCTACTACTATTTTACACGAAGTTGTATTGTGAAGATAGGATTTTATACGCTTCAGGTATCATGTGCATTGTTCATGTCTCAAAATGGAAGCCATAAGAATACGAAGAGCTTCCGTATTTTATATTTATGGAGCTCATTTNTGCATTGTTCATGTCTCAAAATGGAAGCCATAAGAATACGAAGAGCTTCCGTATTTTATATTTATGGAGCTCATTTCCATTTATTCGTCATTACGGAGTGCCTTTTTGTAAATTAACTCTACATCTCCGTAACAGTTTCCGTAAATCTACAGAGACTTCTAGCAGCGTATCAATAATTTTTCGAGCCAGGCGGCTAAGCGCTGTGATTCATCGTACCCGCCTACCTGGAGCTGTTTTCCGCCTTCGAGGCCGAGAATCGCGGGAGTGATAAGGGCGACATTGCCACGCGCATCAAGTGCGCCATCGCCGCTACGCGCAAGGCCTTGAAGCGACGTGCAGTGTTCTAATCAAGCCGCGTGTACGCGTGGAAAGATAAGAGGTGGCATTGTCATTGCGGACTGGAAAATTTCGAGAGTTCATTTCAGGGCAAGCTAGACCTCAAACACATGTGTATTTCCGTTGTGTCGGCAACTGTATCGCAGTTTTATCAGACACGCCCAGGTGAACTCTGAGCCAATAACATACCTGCAAGGACAAAAGCACCGAATCCCGTGCCGCATGACCTGAGGTAAAACTGGTCTTACACTGAGGCAGCAGCCAATGAACAGAAAGCTCACACTCGAAAATACACGGCCAATGGAGTCTGTCCTACAAATCGTTTAAAAACGCGAAATTTTCCTGTCCCTAATTACCGGGGGGAGGATCGTACGGTCACCCCGGTGGGGGGAGTGTAGGTTGGTCATTCGAGGTGGCGTGGCAGTACTAGGCTATGGTAGCCGAGACGAACTTACTTACCGGTTTCCGGAAAGGATGGGTGATGCGTCTCTTATAGCCTCTCAACATCCATGGCAACCCAGGGCTTCTCGTGCCACCCCTGATTAAACAGACTGGGCTCTGCCGCCCGTGCCCTATGGGAAACAGTTTTCTAGCGGCTGTTCAGGGGTATCTGCCGTGATGGCTTGGGCCGATAGATAGTACCAAGGCCCGACCACTTGGTGGGGTGTTGGACCTCTTGGCACTCAGGCCACTGGGGCCCAAAACAGGAATTTCCCTGTGAAGAAATTCTAGGATGGTAAAGGACGCGTGTCTGATGTTGCGAGTCGGCCTGGTGTGCGGCTTCGTGTGAGCTCGGCTCCTGGTGAAGACAGCAAAGGGAGTAAAACCGGACGGTCATGGCGGTACCCACCTGTTCTGAGGGACTCCGCACACTCCCGCATGGAGGTTAGGCGACGCAGTCGGACACAGGAAAACCCATACGTGCCATGGAAATTAAGAGGGAGCACGGGATGATCCGCTTGGCCCATCCAGGGGTACTCCCTGGAATTTGGATCAGACGAGGTTGGACTCGTGCTGGCAGTGGTTGACTCCGCATGCTGGAGAAGGCTCGGAGAGATTCCCCCTCTTGCTAAAAGAGCCGGACGTTGAACAGGAGTGTTCCGGGGGCGTGCCCGAGATCACGTCAGGGGCGTGGGTAGTGCTCCGGCTATACCACACGCTTGGTAATCTGAGTGCTAGAATCTCAGGCCTTGTGGTAGGACATGCTCTGTGCGATCTGCAATATCAGATCGGGGCTCTGCCTGGTGCGGCCTGTGTACAGGTCGGGGCAAACGGGTTTGGTCAATTCAGAAAGCGCTGGTCATGTCTGCGATGAGAGGGCGTGATCCCTCTTCCCCGCCTACTGGGAGGCCGGGGTGCGGTATGGCCTCGTGGCTAAGAGAGCCCCGTTAACAAATAAAACCACGACTCTGTCGTGTTTAACAGTAACCTGTCCCTAATTACCATTTTATTACTGAGATGTGCTTGCAATGTGCGTGGTTTTTTTATAAGCAATGAACCCTTCGTGCAGATTAGCACATTAAATTATTGAGTTTAAAAAAAACTTTTAATAAAAACGGATTTCGAACCTACTGTACCACATTTCAAACGTCAGGTGGGCGGGCCCCTTAAATCGTGTATCTACCGAGTTAAATAATACCCAGTTCCATCTCTGTTTACGATATTTGTCATTTGCTTTGAGATCTTGGTTGCGGCGATATTGTGCTTGAACGAATCACGCCCGTACCGAGGTGGTTAGGATGCTTGTCACATTTTCTGAACGCACGACCGCGGTGAAGTTGTTACGGCAGCTGCGATGCCGAAACTGATGGCGTTGTAACTTAAAACCATAGGCGCCGCCAGGATTACTTTCAGGGAGGTGCATCCGCATCTACACATTATACTATTAACTAATATAAAATATATAATTATACATGTGTGTTATGTAGATAAATGTAATTTTCAAATTCAAATCGCGCGGGTATTTGATTAAATATATATTTCGCTAATCGAAAACATACTTAATCTCTGTAGTCGATGTTTGACATTATTGCTTGGGGAATCCCCGCTGCCGCGCGACGGATGCGGGGGATTTCCCGCCTGCGACCGCGTCAGTTCACGCTGTTCTAATTGTACCTATTAATAATTGTAGTTGTCGATAGTGCGCAAATCAGTTGTCTGTAATAAATCTTCTTAAACAGCGACTTTATTTATAGTATTTTTTAGGTAATTTTTTGTGTAGCTTATTAATTTTTGTTCAAGTTATGAGTGACATAAGACTTTTTTGTGTAAAAAACGTAATCATCATTCTGATGAAGGTGATTCACCTCATATTAAGACATCCAGGCCGGATACAGACAGACTAGATAGTACAGGTATGTAGTATTGGTGTTTCTACCCAAACCATTTAATGTTTTGTTTATTATCCGCATACAGAGGAAAATAAGACTAAAAAACAACGAAATAATAATAGAAAATACTTCACATTTTTGTTATACTGCACTGAAAGAAAAAAATAGTAACCACTACCCATAAAACATAGTAAAAAAAAAGTCTCAACTAAATTTGAAACTTATCATTTATTATTTAAACTCTTGTATTATTTTCTCTAGAATGATTATGTATAGAAGTTATAAAATATTTACATTAAAAATTGAAAACTTTATAAATTAATAAAAACTTTTAAAATCACTACTTAAATGTTAACTGATTTGCTATCACAAAAAATGGTGAAGTATACATAATATCTTTTCATGAAATATTTTTTATTTTTTATTCAGAACGCGTTAATTGATTAGTTTATTTATTATATAAGAATCCTTTTTGCTTCAAGGTACCAGCTCTGCGCGTAAAGATTTTCAAGCAGATGCATCGCTCGATTTTTCTAGCAGAAGCACAACTAATTCATTATTGGATATTGGGTTGTGTTTGGACCTCGGTTATCAAGTCAATGATGATCTACGTTTGAAATTACTATGACATCCTTGGAAGCCTAGTAAAACATACAATTTTAAAAAATGACGTTAACCTTGATGCTAAACGAGCTTTCCAACATGAATGGCTTACATTATATCCGTGGTTAGCCTA
The DNA here is from genome assembly GCA_002778355.1 of Clitarchus hookeri. Taxonomy (NCBI): domain Eukaryota; kingdom Metazoa; phylum Arthropoda; class Insecta; order Phasmatodea; family Phasmatidae; genus Clitarchus; species Clitarchus hookeri. The sequence continues at coordinate 528,765 of NQII01000661.1, forward strand.
CTCAGCTATAGCAAAGGGACCCCTGTGTAGGATATGTGTTTTATTTCGGCCTCCAGTGCAGGGCGGTCTACAAGGACAATTTATAGTTTCTCCTTGCCTCAAATATCAAAAGTTTCATGAAGCTGCACAGTTTCATGCGACAAGTAAGTGGCATTGTGACGCACTGGCTTCGTCAAATACATTTGAAAAGATCATGGATAGAAGGGAACTAAGTGTTCATGGATCATTAAATACGGCTTATTACAAAGAAGTTGAAGAAAATCGTTTAAAACTTCGATCTATCGTATCAACAATTTTATTTTGCGGGCGACATGACCTTCCACTTCATGGGAAAGTGGACGAGTGTTCTGTTTTTACCGACCTGCCACATTTTCGAGTTGACTCGGGAGACGAGATTTTGAAGAATCATTTAGAATCAGGAGCAAAAAATTCCTTTTACATACCGCATCAAATTCAAAACGAATTGATTGAAATTTGTTCCGATGTTCTGAAAAGCAAAATAATTGAGAAGGTGAAACATGCTTCGGCTTTTTCGGTTTTGTCTGATGAGACTGCTGATATTAGGGGCACGGAGCAATCATCGATTGGTGTTCGCTATCTACGTTATGATCAAGATGATAAAAAACCAATAATTAGTGAAGAATTCCTCGGATATGTACCGGTACAAGAATTGAACGCAAAAGCAATTTCGGAAACTATTATTCGTTTCCGGCAAGATTGTAATTTTGATTTAAATAAACTTGTTGGCCAAGGATACGACGGGTGTGCTTCAATGGCAGGCCACATATGTGGTGTTCAGAAAATTATTAATGATAAATATCCTTCAGCCCTATTTTTCCACTGTGCAAGCCATGTATTGAATCTTGTCATTAATGACCTGAATACTGTCAGTGAAGTGAGAAATACTGCTGGGACTACAAAGGACATGATGTATTTTTTTTTAGAGAGAGTACGTTGCGGCGAAATAAAATTCCAAATACACCTCTATTTTGTGAAACGCGTTGGACAGCAAAGTACAAAAGTATCAGAAAATTTTCTGAAAACTTTCTGATTATTGTACAAGTTTTAGAAGAACTTCCGCAGGACGCGCCGAACTCTACAACGAAAAACAAAGCGTATCAGCTCTACACGACTGCAACTACTCCAACATACGTTGTAACACTTTTAGTAATTGCTGTCTATTCTTCCAAACTTGAATCCGTGTGCAATCAATTACAAGAAGTAAATATGAATATAAAGGCAATACACGATCACGTAAATAAATTATCTGATGTGCTTCAATCTCACCGCGACAATGCCACTATGGAGTTTGCGGTCATTTTCGAGAATGCTGAAAAAATTTGCGAAAAACTGGATGTTGAATTTAAGCGTCCTCGAGTAGTGGCAAAACAGACTTACAGATCAAATCAACCATCTGAAAATGTGGAAGAATTTTTTAGGATATCTATATTTATCCCATACTTCGATTATATTATTTCTTCACTAAAAAATCGATTTCCTTCAACACACAAGAAAGCATTTTCGCTTATTCAGCTTCACTCAGAAAATATGAGAAAATGAGACAAATCAGCATTTTTAGCGATAGCAGAAGATATACAGAACCTCTACGGAGGTCTTCTACATAATTTTATTGCCGAGGCTACCACATGGTACGAGATGATGAAGACAAATTAAGCAAATAATGCGGTTTTTAATGAATCTGTTGTTGAATACGCAGATGTAATTACTCAAGCCACTCCGTTTTACCCAGCGGTATGTGAGGCAATCTAAATTGGTTTAACTATTCCAGCAACAACATGTAGCATTGAACGTACATTTAGCACGTTACGACGTGTCAAGACGTGGAATCGCTCAACGATGGGAGACGCGAGGCTAAGCGGCCTGTGCATGCTCAGTGTTCACAGGAAAAGAGAAGAGGAGGATACTGAATTTATTGACAAGGTGATGAACAAATTTGGACAGCAACCTAGACGCCTTCAGTTTTTATTCAAACAGTAGCTTAATAAAAAAAATGTAATTTTTTCTATGTATTTTATTTCCTGACAGAGGGGTGCAAGTGCACCCCCTTGCACCCTGCTGCCAGCGCCCATGCTTAAAACACTATGAAAGCCGCTCCAGAATATAGTATAAACATAGGAGAGTGGCAGGCTCAGGATAGGGGTTNACAGCAACCTAGACGCCTTCAGTTTTTATTCAAACAGTAACTTAATAAAAAAAATGTAATTTTTTCTATGTATTTTATTTCCTGACAGAGGGGTGCAAGTGCACCCCCTTGCACCCTGCTGCCAGCGCCCATGCTTAAAACACTATGAAAGCCGTTCCAGAATATAGTATAAACATAGGAGAGTGGCAGGCTCAGGATAGGGGATCCGAAAATTTATCGAGTCATTGGAAAGGCGGAATTGGTAGCTATAAAGTTTGTAGCGGTCATTTATACTACGTGGNTCCGAAAATTTATCGAGTCATTGGAAAGGCGGAATTGGTAGCTATAAAGTTTGTAGCGGTCATTTATACTACGTGGAAGATCAGGCAGAAGAAATTATATGTTTGTAAAGTAACTAGGTCTGTAATCTAAAAAAATATATGTATATTCTCATTATTCATCACTCATTCTTGCAATAAAGTAAATTTCTTTTTTTATTTGTTGCGAAAATCACACCCACACAGAGGTGAAATGGCGTAGTGGTTTCTTTGACATGGACGTACCCGTTTTCTGATTGGCTGCGCTAGGCTCGGGGAACGGATCTTGCGCCTGATTGGCTACCGCGTGCTGCGAAAGATCGCTGTCGGGGAACCTACCACGCGCAGATTGTCACACGGCGTTCGGACACGTTGTTGGCTAACGTTGTCATTTTACTGCTGGCGTGTGAGGCTGAAAATATTTGTGAATACCGGAATAGTTTCTTTTGATTTTTTTTTTCATGTGTACACGTGCGATAATTAGCAAATTTTGTAAGATATTTGCTTTTTTAATGATTTCACAGCATGGATATAGTGGCGAGGTCCATCCATGACAACATTAATACACGCGGCGGAAGAATACGCACTGTGCGTACAAGTAAATCCCGAGAAGGGCTTTCCAAAGTGCTCAGTTCACCGTCGACAGTCTGCAGGTGCCACCGGTGTCGCTTAGGGCCGCGGAGATCGTGCGCCCCACATCTGCCACTCTCGCAGTCAGCTGCGAGACTGACCGCCACAGTCGACTTTCACACACACGTCGCCGTGGACTGCGCCGCCGCAGCTGGCATCCAGCAGCCCCGCGCTCACCCCTTTCCCCCCGTCTTCCCAGCCGCAGACGGGGGGCATCATCACCAAAAAAATTAATTCACATTCGTGCAAAATATAGTCCATTCTTGGTCACTGCCAACTTTTCTGAAGTTCTGCTAAAGATCTACTTCCAGGATATTCCTCCACTTCATGCTAAACAAAGCTTAACCGAGGCTAGAGAAAGTTGCCCCACGCGAACAATGTGCACTCGCTTTAATCATATTTTTGCACGATAACTACCGCGTGTCTCAAATGTCGATATCTCTAGGGAACAGGATGTTCCTTTAGATCGTAACGACGTGTATGTGTTTCGTAGATGTGTGTGTGTGTGTGTGTGTACAGTACGGGAGGTTCCTTTATGTCGATGTGCGAACGTTTCCGTTTTCAAATTTATATCGCGATGCTGACCGTGCAAGAACGAGTGTTTGTGGTAACGTGTAAGATCAAAGGCATTACGTGCACGAAAATTATAGACATACTTGAGAGGAAGTTCAATGAAGCAGGTTTAACTGAAAAGGTCATCCGTGAATTAGTGACTAAATTTAAACGAGCCGGATCTGTGTTTGACGACAGCCGAAGTGGACGCTCACGAAAATCCCAGGAGAGATGATGCGATGTGGCTCGAGAAGCATTTCAAGGAGTTGTTTACGCTGACTTAAGGGATGGCAGGGATCTCCGTAACGATTGTAACTTTTGTTTTCAAGAAGGACGAGGTTTTTCAAAATTTTAATAATGTTTCCGAAATTAAAATAAAATTACAATTCTTACTGAAAGATTGCCTTTTCCCGGTTACGTAGATACCTATAAATAAAATATGCTACATTAAAAAGAACGAGGCAAGTGTTTATCATAAATATGGGCGTATCTTTTTCGCGAAAGGATTTCAAGACCAGTTGTACTCCAAAATACTTTAGTCCATATGCACTTTCGTGGTTGGATGATTTAAAATGTCACGTGCCTCAAGTGTCTTACCCGCGAATCATGGACGTTTGGTATCGGAGTACTTTATTCTGATTGACCCAGTCGTATAAGAACATGTCTCTTCACTTAGACGCACGGCCAATAAACAAATGAAGTTGTGGTCATGGACTTAGGATATTTAAGTATAGTATGAGCATAAATATCTTTGCGCGAAAAATACACGGCCCTAATAATAAGTTATAAATATACCTTTTTCAAATTGAAGTAGTGACCGACTATAACCTATCACCCCAGGAGGGTGACACCCCTATTGGTTGAAAAGATCGGATGGTGTGTTGAACTAAACCATTTAAATTCGGTGACCACTAAACGTCCCACTTTCAACACGACTTCAGGACATGTTACTTCCTTTCATAACATCGCTGCAACTTTACTGCGCAGCTCGTCAGTCAGTCTTTACGTTAAACTATGGGCTTTAGTGGCAGGTATATATGTTTTTCTAAGGTTTATTTAGTAAGTGCTCAGTTAACCTTAACCCATGTATCAATCTACTGAGAGGGTGGAAATTTCACAGGTATAAATATGTTTCTACAACATAAATTTCTACTCTACTGTCTGCAGATAAACAAGAAACTCTTTCCATTTGACACTCATTTTTAATAATACGCATTTTTAATTGTTGGCTCACGTACTAATTTTAGTATTTCACTTTCTAATTTAGAGTTTCTATGCCACTAAGTGTAGTAATAAATCACGTGCAGTTGCGGGGTAGGAATGATTTTCCAGATGTTGGTTACAACATTTTTTTGTAACCGAGAACAAACTATGCTGAATTTCTGGCCGGCTATGATATTTTACGATATGGTAGTTTGGAAATGCCTTACTTTTTGATTGGGTTTAAGGGCCCCAAAATTGTGTTTGAAATGTACAAAATTGGCTGGAGTTGCTCTTTCCGGGCTGGTCTGTAGCGAGCGTTCTCTTCATGTGGAAACCATCAGGGTGAATTCGAAATTCACATTATGCGCATTATGTCTTCGATTAATTTGTATTTCCTCTGAAATAATTTCTAATAGCCAATATTAAAAATCAAAACATGTTATCGCCTACAACACTACTTAATAGATACAGTTTATGAAGCTGGAGCAGACAGACTGCTAACTGTATTTTCTAATTAGAAATAATAGATAATAAATAATTATATGCGCTCATTTCGTGGTTAACTAATTAGTTTTGAACCCGAACTTTGAAACATAAAACCTGCCAGCAACTGATTATGTAGTATTGTAACGTAAACATTTATCAAAGTATTTATAGTGATGTTGGCAATCGGATATGAATAAAAGATCTAAGTTTCAACGTCTTATTAAAAGTGACGTAATTGAATCTGCTAGCCACGGAGAAACAGGGAGGTCGAAAACAAGAATGATTCTGACTGTGGTGGCAAGAAATGCACACACGGCTCGAGCATGTGAATAATTGCGAAATCTTATCTCTTACAGTATTTTAGCGTGAAATGGTGAGGTCGATACGAATATGTGAAACGATTACCTAACAAAAAGAACTGAAGTTGGAATCATTTCAAAATGCAAAACTTATAATAATCAAATTTCGCACATAAAAATAATATTTGTAACCGAAATATTTTGGAACTTAGACTTAACGTAGATAAATCTGTTTTATTTAACATCGCAAATACATAAATTATATTTATTTAATGAAACTGTTCCGTTTGTCGAACAACAGTGATGGCTTACGCCTAACATGTTATTAATTTCAATTAGTGTTTTAGCGTACATGGTTAGGATTTACGTTCCATGCGAATGTAGACCTGCTTGTAGCATGGAATAACACTGAAAAACGACCTGATTAATGTCAGGTGAGGAAAAGCAAACTCACCCTATAAGAAAATTTTTAGACGACTTATAGCATGAGAAAGTGGAAATGGTAGTCTTGTATGCTTTTAAGTTCAGTTGTACTATGATACCTCCTTCGCTAAACAAGTGGTACCCATAAAATTCGCCCTAGTTTCTGTCGAGCTAAAATGTATCTGCTAAACTGCGTCAAAATTGTGAAGCTGACTCGGTGCAATAACGGCGACAAAGATAAAAAAGAAAGCCATGAATTAATACTTGTTAAATACGCTGTGAATTAAAGAGTGCAAACACGGATGTTAACAAATGGCAATCGCTAACCTTTTATATGCGACAGCGTATAATGAACAAACATAACGTCGCTGTAACTACAAAACCTAGTTAGTAGCTACACCATGAAGTACATTGAAGTGACAGTTATTCTGTTACTGGAAAAACCTCGTTAAGTGCTTTAACTTACGAGGTATTGGTCTCGTATTCTGTGAACAGATTATATCACACATTACTTAATTTTCTTTTTATTCGCATAAGCATTTAAGAATTTGCGAATATTATTTTTTTTACGAATATATCATTTTCTGAAGTTACGGAGTTTTAAAACAACAACGATTATGAGCAATTTGTTAATACATTACGTTTACGTTACGTTAACATTGCCATTTTGTATTATCATTAGTTCGACAAAGCATGCTGCTACTGCCAGCGTGTACACGTAGCGTAACTTAAATGATCATAATTCTCAGCTTTAATGGAAAAAATCCTGGGCTCGAATACCGTCTTCAGTAGGTATGGTAGTCGATATGTTCTGTGCTTGCATTTTAAACGATTTCTGATTTATATAAAACAGCAGAGACGTCGTAATCTTTCTCAGTTAAATTAGGCTAGGGTAGGGAATTGTTATGTGCAGTGGCGTGTGGTGAACTGTTGCAAGGTAAGCTGGCGTTAGTTGTGTGCTGTACCATGTTGCTTGCTAGTTTACACTTCCGCCAGTAAGACGTAGCTCGGCAGCTGACGCCACAGGACGCGTGTAATGGGTCCCTGTCTGCTCGCTTGTGAGTGGTCGGCTGCACGGTGGTTACTGGCTCCTGCTGCGTGCATCGAGAATGTACAGCAGTGAGCAAGCACCAGCTCACCTTGCAGCACTTCACCACACACCACTGGTCATGGAGGTTAGAGAATTTCGCGCCCTTGGGGGTGGATAAAGCGTCCCTTCCCAAATTTAGTTTTTAAGAGAGTTATGTTAGTGTTTACACACACATGTGGCTTCCTATTGACACATTTTACCCAAAAATTTATAAAATAACAAAATACCATACAACATTATTCAGCAGTGACCACTGTATATTAAACGTGCGTAAAGTACTACAATCTATAGTTATAGGTAGATACCTGAAAAATTCGCACATTCATTTCGTACGTACATGTGCCACTTTTACAATTCGTCCGCGCGTTATTTGACACCTCCTTCAGATCTCTGGACCAATAACAAACTTACAACAAATACATTCCCAATCAACGCCAACCACCCTAGCAGTAAACAACCAATGAGTAGAGACTTGAAGAATTCGAGGATTCATTTAGGGACAAGTTAGAATTAAAAACATTTGCGTTTATATAAATTTATCGATTGGCCCACGCGGTATTTGACACTTCCTGAAGAACGCTGGCCCAATCGTCGCCTTCCACTGTGACAGCATACATTGTACATAAGACTGTAGAGTTTAGGCTGCAGGTCATTGAACTCGTGAATTTTTCCGGTCTCTACCAATGAGACATTGATATCTGGCAGTTTGACCATAAGACTGTGAATTCTAACCTACAAGTCAATGGAATTCACGAGATTTTCAGGTCTCTAGTTATAGGACGTGAAATATTTGGCACCCCTTAGTGATTTTAGGGGAAGGGTGAATGACTCCCATCCCCTCACCCACATATTTTCGATACCCTTGTGCGAAAGCTTGTATCATTGACTCGTTTCTAACACACTTCAAGGCTATGCCAGAGTACAGCTCAGACTGCGCCAGTTTAAAAACGACTTTGTTGTCGAAGAGGCAACGTGCATGTGTTCTACCTTAAAAGTTTTTAAAAACTACAACAAATAAAACAAATAAAAAGTGCAACCAAAAGATAATTGACGTCGTGAGCGCAATAGCTTGTACATCCCGCTACTCGTGTAGGGACACACTACTTAAGACACAACAAACTCCCTAGTTCAACGATTGACGCAGCTGATAACGAAAGTTCCACAGCACAGTACGAGTGTCGAGTTTAGTGTTGAACAACTGGATGGTGTAAGTGGATCATTAGAGTCTGACAGAGCCAGGATTCTGCCATGGTAGTTATAGACGACTCACTGATAGCTTTTCTTCCCCTGTCATTAGCCGTTCAGAAAAGAGTACGACGATACCTATAATTTTTGTTTCACAGCAACTGTAATGAATAGGCCATTTTAAATTTTCATGTAGACGTAAATTGTAAACAACACCACAGCGATTTATGAACCCCGAGTCTCTGCCGTGAAAAACTTTCGTGAGAATTTGAGCAGTAGGAATGCAGAAATAGTTTAGAAAGTAACTTAGTATAGAAATCAGTAGATCTAGAGACGCTGTAGAGAAGCAGTGTCTACGTCATGGCCTACAAAACGCCCGGGCTGCATATCTTTACAAACTCCATAATGTATAGGGTATGTTGAATAATTCTGTTGTTATGTTTATATGTACAATATGCATAAACTACACAACCTACAATGAAATTAATTTTCAGACTGCCATACACTGAGAAAAACGTTTCTTATCCTTAATAAACGAAGTTTGTTTGGCGGAACCAAATTAATAGTCTGTATAAAGGCAATTAAATACTTTGTTGCTGAAACCAAATTATTTCGTTTTTTTTTTATTTGGTTGCATCGAACTCTAAGATCTGGTTGGTGCAACTAAAGATTTGTTTTGCTCTACGTACATTACACAGCTTTGTTTACCACAAAAAAATTGAGAAAATACCGGATTTCGAACTTGGACCATCTGCACTATCAACGTGAACTAAAGTGACTAAGGGCAAAACGAGGATGTTTTTAAGTATATATGTTTCAAATAAATCACAGCGTACATGAATAAATATTTCATATTTTACAGCATTAATAGTTTCTTATTGCACTTGTTTTTTTATGTTTATACTATGGTTAAGCATCAACTAATGAACAAACACTGTTGTATTTTTGATCGAAGGTATTCAAATGAGTGGTCAAGATAATAAATACAGTCCAGTCAAACAAATATATCGTTGGCAGTCTAAATTGATTTTTAACCAACTCAGAGGTTTCCTTTATTCAAGCATGTGTTAGGTTAGATGAACAAAATTAATTTAGTTGCTTTTCAAGTTTTTTTTCTGCTCAACGCAATATTTTGTTGGTGCTACTAAATATACGTTTGACCATATACGAACAAGTATTTTGTTGGCTGGAACAAACCTTTCTCTCAGTGTAGGCCTGCTGGAAACTATAACCTAGTAACTGTCTATTTAGGGTATTTAGGGTACTTGTAAATATAGAATATACATTTGGTTTACGCGTACGTGCACCCGCCGGTTAGGCCATTATTTCAGCCGATGGCCCCCATGGATATTGGATCGAGATATGCCCGATCGCCGTGGGTGAACTACGGCCAACACGGCAACTTCATCGACACTACGGCGTAGCCACTTCCCGGTCGCCATCATGGGGGAATACTCGCCAAACGGTGGCACCCGACCTCCTGCTGGTGTATAATGGCAACACGCCGACGAGTCCCCCGCCGACAAGGATCGGTATACACTCCATCAGCGCGAAGGTGCATTCAGCTAGCATCTCAGTTGACCAGCTCCAAGCTGCGAACTGATACTGTGATGCGCAGTCCGCTCTCCTCGCACATCCATATGGGAGCCTCACACCCAGAGGAACCCGTGGTCCGGCCGAGGCACTATCCAGCCTCCGCCGTCTCCCCGGGACAGTGGAGGAGCTGTGTCGCCGCTCACTGCGTCGAACGTTCTCAGGGTAGAGAACCTTCCAGGCCTCCTTCAGCTCGTGAAGTTTCAACCACTCCCACCACGAGTCATGAGTCCAACCTCAATGGATCGCACGACTGGGAGAACCCCAGGTGGGGCTCATCCGATCGATCGCCCGTCGTACTATCTTAAATCTTCATGGCACTATGGGGTGGCTGAGCAGTCCCATTTCCATTATCTTGAATTTATTCACAATGAAGTGACTTACACGAACGAGTGCGCCTATTTGACAGTTCCGAAACTAGTCTTGTGTACAGTTATTTCCATGGCAATATATGTCCTGTTGACATACTGGACAGGTTGACAGTTGAGTGTGTTTATGTAAACATCATCTGGGAGGGGGGGGAGAGGGAGCACTGCTGTATCTACGGGAAAAAAATACTGCAGCTGTAAGGTTTTTTTTTAAAAATAGACTTAAGATGAGGTAGACCGATCTCGCTGGCTGCGCACAACCAATCTCCGTGTCCCAACATTGAACTTCTTTTTTGCCAATACGACTAGCAAAAACGGAGTGGATTGGATTTGAGGTTAGAACACTGTTTAGTAAACAAGTGATTCAAGATGTTTACATACTTCGTCTAACCAATTTGGAATGCAGTTATATTCAATTTAAATGGTTGAAAGTGGTTTATTAATATAAAAGTGCCTGTCTTTTGAAAATTAAGATACAAACAAACACGGTAATCACTGCTGATGAATTTTGACAGGTGTTTTCCTTTGAGGCATGTCAATGTTGGGAACATGCGCAGAAGACGAATAAGCGGCCTACCTCATATTTCGTCTATAGTGTTTTACTCACCTTACTATAATAGACGAAGTAAAATACTGTTATGTTCCGGGACTCGATATGATTGTGGAATAAGTAAGCTGCACTGGCTACTCAATAAGTTTAATATGATATATTTTACAGTATCTAATTAAAGACTTATAGGTTGGAAGAAACCACACTAACAATTTTACTTTAAAATAGAATAACTGCATTACCCGGCATTAAAGGTACCAAAGAATATGTATGCTTCCAAAGCATCAAAAGATATTTCAAGTATTATAAATTTAATCAGTTGACAATTTAAAAATAGAAGTTAACAGTCACAGAATTCAGTTCTCCTTTTAATTTTCAGCCTTCTTTTAAACAACAACACAGCAACAGGAATCGAGGTTGGATCTCCCGAAAGTCTCTATATATTGCAACGAGAATCAAACAAAATATTTAAACAAATAATACAACTTCTATGACCCCTTCTTCTGATGAACTCTCCCTTGACCGCCTTACAGGCTAAAGTCCTTGTCGAGGTGACACCAGGGTGAGGGAATGACACCTTACAAAGCTTTAAAGGGTTCCGCTCACTTGTAGGGGGTTGTCGCGTTCGAGGCCAAGAAACGTGGCAGCGATAAGGGCTACACTGCCGCGCGCGTGAAGTGCACCATCGCCGCTACGTGCAAGTGTCTGAACTAGCGTGCAGGGTTCTCGTCGTTCTGCGTTAACCTATGAGACATTAAGCGGCGACACTGTAATTTTATTGGATTAAGAGTTGAGAGATTTGGGCGGCTCTGACAATGAGGTCTTGAGAGCCGATGAGGGTGAAATGAGGTGAGAATGTAGCAGTGCCGGAATGTAAGGGTGGGGGTCAACGGGAGATCCCCGAAAAAACCCGCCGGCTATCATGTTATTGGTGGAAAGTCTGAAGCAAGGTCCAGTGCATGCTCCTCGGGCACTTCTGTGTGCATAAAACGAAAAAGCCGTTTTTAATTATGTCGGAGTACTCTGAAATGGCGTTTATAATGTGCGTGGTGTCTTGAAAGTATTCGACAGGCATAGTCTGAAGTGCGTGTTGTCGTCGTGGTTCAGCACATTTGACGCACGTTTAATAGTTTCTGCGAAAGAAAAATAACTAAACGTGTATTTCAAACACACTGGGACGCAGTTCAAGCACCCAGGTATAGGCGGGCCCCCTCAACAACAGGTTCTGCCACTCGTAGTAGAAATCGTTTCACTTTACTATCGCTATTACGTCGGCCGTTGCCCAACACTACCGCCGCCAATGTCAGGCGGCACGCGACAAGGTCCCGTCTTGGCACGGAGCGCGGATCTTGTCGCCGGCGTCGTCCGTGACCCACCAACCCCGTCTGCCCGTGTCCCCGATGAGACTCCCCCACTCCCCCCTCCCCAGGCTCTCGTGGACCAGTCGCACCTCCGCCCCCATCGCCTACCTCCCGTGGCGCAGCCGCTGGTCTGCGGTGCGGGAGGTTTTGGGTTCGGTCGTCAGTTAGTTTGTAAGCCGTCTCCTGATAAGCCTTCAGGCATAACACCCGAGGATGTTAATAAGCCCTATACAATACAATACACCACACCCAGCCCTAAATATGGATCCACGCGTCCACAGATCCCGCCTTTCAGACCACAAACTCAAGTGCGTTGGCCACAAAAAAGATTGTTATGGTCCATTCACGGTTACTTCCTACTTTTCTGAAGCCATGCTTAAGTTCTATTTCCAGGACACTCATCCGCCTCGTGCAAACAAAGCTACACCAAAGGGACAGCGCACCGCATTCGTGCGCACTCAGATAGATAATATTTTACATAAGAACTATTTCTTACTAAACGTTACCAACACAGCTCTTTACTCCCTGTTTTTATTGGTAATAATCATAAACGAAATATTGCAATTTATATATAAAATATAAGTAAAAGTCCAATTTAACCAAATATACGATACTTTTGTGTTAACTCAAGTAGACAACGCTTATGATACATGATGTATTTAGGAAACAACCAAGTACGTCATGAATGGGGTGATTTTTCAAAGGGTTGATTCAAAAAGTGTGAAGAAACCGCAAATAGACTATATTTTATATTTGTACCACGAACTCCTACATCTGTAGACATTATATGTGACTACTTTTTCTCAGATAAATTTTTTTTAGAACACATGGTTTTCCTAAATTACGTGTTAAAGTCAACATTTTACTGTTTTTGTAATGTAAAAATAAAATAAACCAAAAATATTTGCAAAAAAAATTTAAAAATGGCAAAAATCAAAAAATTTGCAAGAATTTCCTTATTTTCAGCATTTTTTTTAAATTGCACAAACACTTCCATACGCGATTTTATAGACGTCTTGAAGTAGCTCTTGGCATCTTCCTTGAGTATTAATTATCTCATTTCTGTACTTAGGTTCATTTCCATTATTTGTACATTTCTAAAACATTAAAATTGTTATTTTCACGTGTATTTATGCAAAAAAGCTATGGGCCAATTTTTTTGCGAGGAAATATTAATTAATAATAATGTTTAAAATTTAAAGAGTATGTGGTACAAATATAAAATATTTTTTTTTTGTGACCAACGTCTTTAAAGACGAGGTAGACCAATTTCCATATTCTGCGCATGTCACCAAAACTGATTTACTCATCGCCAGTGCAACTGTTGAAGTCACACGGTCAACAGTGACGGACGTCTTTATTTACATCTGAATTTTCAAAAGACAAGCGCTTTCACAGTAGTGACTGATAGAGTGGCATATATTTATTTTATCAGTACATGCTGATGTGGTTTTATCAAGTATAATAAATAAAAAACAAATTTAATATTCAATTGTGCGGCAGTAGCAAGTCAAGGTTTAAACAAGACCAAAACATTTGTAGAAAATGCATAACAGAAATACCTGCACCAACATACTTAGCACGTGAAATTAAACAAAACTGTCAAAACATACAATACATGAAACTCTTAAATAAGAAAAGACACACACAAGAAAGTATAGTCAAGTGAATGCGGACTAATATTAATTAATTAGTTTTAATTGTTTTAAAAATTATCGCAAGATTCAGTTTTCATAACATTCGGAAGTTATAGGTAAATGTTGAAAAGCTTCAAACTCACGATATAAGGATTCATTTTAAATTTCGTGGTGGTAATAATAGGAATGTGATTTTTTATCACTCAGCCTTGTATAATGATAATGTATATCATAATTTTGTATGCAACGTACGTTTTTAACAGCAAACAGAGTAGTGAAATATATAAAAATACCAGAAAATGTTAAAATCTTATGATTTGCGAAATGAGGTCTAGATGAATCTCTTCTCTTTAGTCTGAATAATTCTAATTCTTCTCTTTTGAAATATTAATATTTATACCCAGCTTGTGGAGTTACTCCACCATATAACAACATATTTGAAGAGTGAATACACATTGGCATAATATAAAGACTTTACGGTATCGATCCAACTGTGAGTGGTTCACTCGCCGACTGCTAGTGGCAGTGTTTTATGTTAAGTTGCGCACATATAGCTCATCAGGCGTACCGATGAATAGTGGTTTATGGCCTGTTGTATTCAAGAGCGTTGCCATATTTTCCTCCTTCTATGACAACAGTGAACCGAACAAATAATGTCTATAAGTTTATCAAGCTCATTCGCGCATTTTGTAATCGAGAAATGTTTTTCAGCTCTGTGATAGTTTTTATGGAACAGATTTATCTCATATTATGATCTTGGTTAAGAAATAATAATATAAATGATTAAATAATGTTCACGATTAAGTGAGCACTTTTTAAATGCACGCTTAAGATTTACTTGTGTGCACATTCCGTATTAGTACGCCGTTTATGTAAAATTAAAATTGCGATATGCCTGGTCACATTGTTCATGCGCAGGTCAAGTAAAACTATGAAATTATTAGAAAAGCAAATATAAAACGATTTTATTAATTTATACGGTTATATGCATTAAAATACAGAAAGTAAAACAAATAATTTTAGTATTCTCAAATGTTTTCCTAATGATTTTAATTGAGATACAATAAATGGAACTACTTTCTCTCCGTCGTTACCAACTGTAGAGGGCGCATGTCTCAGTGCGCCTCTTAATACACATGCAGGTAGCGACAGTGATATTTTACAAAGGTTGATTTCAAAAGTGCTCACTTTATCGTGAATCATCTTCAAAGAGAATGGACGGGAGTTTAGAAGACATAGAATATAAATAATCTACTGCCCGTATGGCGAATCCATTCTTTGATCGACTGCACGATGCTTTCGGAACGGGCCTAGTGTCTGATTGGCTGCTACGTGCTGTGAAATGTTTTCTATTGGCTGGGCTACCAGCCGGTGAGCAAGTTGCCAGGCGCTGATTGGCGAACGGCATTCCGACATGTTGCTGGTCGGTGACGCCATTTCGCTGGCGCGTGCGACTGGATTTCGCGGTACGAGTTGCTGTTTCACCTCTATATCCTTACCTACTCTGGAATCTGGCTAGACACATGCAAAATTCGCGTTATATTTCGCTGGCAGGAGAAACTCCACTGCCTTATACATAAGTGAGCACAGTCAGTGGTTCTACCGGCCACTTAATTACCTTTAAGTAAAGTCATCTACCTGTTTGACTTCGTTAATCAGAATCGGCCAGTCCGCACTGCTGAATCTACATTATTGGCTCAAGATCCCCGCGAGGCATGTCAGACATACAGCCAGGCTATGGCAGAAGTCTGTCAAATGCAGTGACTTGGAGTTCAGCCTGCCTTTATATGATATCGCGACTTTTGCAGGTCTCTGCAGACAGCTCGCCAATCAGCCCCCGGGCAGCAGGAGGTTATCGCTAACAAAACACTTGTGCAAAACTCGGCAGGCTCTTGTTTCGCGCTGCATGTTCAAGGGCAGCGCGCTGCCAATCAACAACCGTGCACGCCCGCTGCAGAGGAACCGATACGCCTTGTCGCTTCCGCGTAAGTTCCCATCCTTTCAGCTTAAGCGAGAACTTGCAGTGCCGTCGAACTTCTGACTTGACGCTTTGGGCGCTACCGACGTAATATCTCGTCGCCTGGACTTAACTGAGTTGTTAAGGGGGTAGCATCCTTAATAAATTTGCTTAGTATTGTGTATTTTCTTTATCAGTCTTGCTTTAGTACACTATACGATCATAACTGAGTACTTACAAGTTCAGAGATTTGTCTTTTTAATACGTTGTTAAGGAATAATTAAGTTTTTATTGTCCATTTTATTAAATTTGCTCCATGATCGGAGGATAATTTCATGTGTTAAACTTCCCTTTTTTAAACTAATTTGATTGTATTCTATGCTTTACAATGTCTTATTTTTTCGTTTTTCGGTTGTAACCCTCCGAAAACAGTTTCTTTCTGTACCCCTCGAAACTGAAAATTTCGACGCGCATTTTAAATTACAACTACAGACAAACGAAAAGGAGTACAAAGAAACTAAAGAAAGCATGTCATGAGGGAATGCACATAGATTAAATTAGTGACCTGACTATCTCGTAAAAATACTAGGTGGTGGAGATATAGTCCAAGTAGCCGTTTTTAGCAAAAAGGCTACTGGAAGGTAGCGCCCTCTTCACTCTGTGGCCNAGATATAGTCCAAGTAGCCGTTTTTAGCAAAAAGGCTACTGGAAGGTAGCGCCCTCTTCACTCTGTGGCCACTGTTCGAACTCGGTGTAAGCCTGCGTGTAAGCATTCCTGGATTAGGGGGGAGAGGAGGGAGTGGCCAAGAGTGGGCAGGGAGCAGAGAATGAGTTG